>JAUZSZ010000086.1:4673239-4683848 GCA_034780575.1 Labeobarbus marequensis
ATGCTTGCTTTGAACTGGACCGTTGATGTAGCCTATTGTAGTAATTTAACGTTGTCTTTGGTATTCTGCTCTTTGAGTGTACGTGTGTTCAGGGGGCGTGGCTTTGGACGGTGATTGCAGGGAGGGTGGGACGATCGCTTTCAGTGCTATCAGGCTAAAGTTAGCATTTTCCGAGATCTCCAACGGCACCTTTAATGCATTACGAGTCTGTAATATAAAACACATCTACTGGTGAAAAAGTCCATCTTCTGTTGTTCTCTAACATCAAAATCCACCGACATATTTGTTTAGAACTGGCACTGTTTTCTTTCTTGATCTGTGCATATTTCATGCCTGATTCTGATTAGACGCCTTTTTTTTTTTTTCTTTTTTTTCTTTTTTACTTGAGAAAGCAATATTATGGATAGAGGACTCAAACAAACAGCTTTTTCACTTCACAAGATATTAATTGATGGATTGAAGTCCAGATGTTTTTATCAGCTGTTTGGACTCTCATTCTGACGGCACCCATTCACTTCAGAGGATTCATTAGTGAGCAAATGATGAAACTCTGAATTTCTCCAAATCTGTTCCGATGAAGAAACAAACTCATCTACATATTGAATGTAAAGGTGTGGGTAAATTTTCAACTATTTTTTTATTTTTTGGGTGAACTCTTCCTTTACAGATGGCATCCATCAGATGGGACTGATGAGAAGAACGTCCCACTGCAGTTGAGGAACGCCCTGGAAGCCATGAGGGACAAATCACATTCTGCTCCACACAAAGCCTTTCTCGACTGTCTCTACCGTCAAGCCATCCGACGTATGCGTCATATCACCCTAAAATCTTATACTTATGGAAATAATATCATTCAGTGGTGTCATTCTGTCATTCTGCTGTAGCATCCACTCAACAAGATGCAGATGAAATATTCCACATCATCCTTAATCTGAGTCAGAAGCAGATGCCCGATGCTGCTGTGGTGGGTTTTCATTAAAAACAGATGCACAGATTTTGTTCAGTACGTACTGTAATGTGTCAGTGTAAATGAGAATAAACAATATTAAACTCTTTGTTTTACTCTTTCAGGCTCAGGAAATCCGCAGTCTCTATGAGATAAAGGTAGAGACCCAGGTGGTGTGTTCAAAGTGCAAATTCATTCACAGAGCGCCCAGCTCTCTTTTCAGCCTTCCTTTGGCAATCGGTGAAAGAGAAAACACCCTGGTAAGCAATTTAAATTGAAATTTAAAGAAAAAACAAAACAAAATAAAATTCAGTCATCATTTATTCACCCTCAAGTTGTTCTAAACCTGTAGGAGTTTTTTCTTCTTCTGTTGAACACAAAGGAAGATATTTTAAAGAATGTTGGTAACCTATCAGTGGTTGCCATTGACTTCTATAGTATGGACAAAAATACTATGGAGGTCAATGGTTACCAGCAACTGTTTGGTTACCAACATTCTTGAATCTACATTCATTTTTAGTCATTGTGCATCAGTAATGTACATTGTAATGTAGAAGATCTTGAGCTAATCAAGCTTTATTATTCTTCGTTATGTTCTTTAGGAAAGCTGCATCAACTCTTTTTTCAAGCTACAAAGGCTGCCGGACAGCGAGAAGTTTTACTGTGACCGGTGTGGTGAAAAGCAGCCGTCCACTCATGTGTGTGCTTTATTTGTTATTATCTAATAGTATAATCTTTCATAAATTTTGTCGGTTTTTTATGTGGCAATATAGCAAACCCAAGTAAGATTTATCCTGATTTCAGCACATAGTGCATTGTAAGTTAATTGTTTAATTTTTGTTTGTCATATAGGAAGTGAAGCTTGTCTCATTGCCTCCGATTCTGTGTGTCCACTTGAAAAGATTCAGAAACCATGATGGTTTCACCAGGAAACTCTCCAACAAAGTCACCTTTCTTGAAACATTCAGCACTGACATTTTTGCTGCAGGAAAATCAGAAAATGTATGTTTAGAATATATTTAGTAAAGAACTCTGCAGTCATAGTAATATTGACATATGCTTGATTTGTTGTATGCTTGTTTTAGGCTGATTGTCTCAAGGCTGATGAGTATTACAGTCTCTATGCAGTAGTAGTGCACATAGGAACTGCCATGTTTGGTCACTATACTGCTTTCATCAGCTCAGATCAGGACCAGATGTGGTATTATGCTGATGATGACAGCTGTGTGCGACCAGTAAGAGATAGTGACTGACTGATTTAACTACTAATATCTGAAATAGTAAAGACTGAAATGTAACTGATATTGATATGTAATTATTTTATTTATCACAGTCCAAATGGGCAGATGTGCAGCACACATATGGAGGGTCCCATCAGTATGGGTATGTTAAACATCAATAATTCTAAACTTATATAGCTTCTCACAGGCACTTCAAAGGAAAGCAAAACAAAAATGCAAATCTTTTTAATAATTCCTTTATTCTCTTTGCATTTCTTCCAAGACATCTTCCAGGTTTTAATTATAATTTTGCATGCTGTTTTTAGAGACACAGCGTACTTGCTTCTGTACAGGAAGAAGAGCAGAAATTCATCTGGATAACTGTTGGGAACACTGCAGCACTTGGTGAACACTATATGAATTAATACAGAGAATATTCCAAGAATAGGACCGAAGTCTATTTATATTTTGGGTATAAGTATGAAGAAAGTTGTTTAAGAATGTAAATCAGTATATTTTCATGTTGATTGGGGTTTATATAGGATAGTATTTTGGATAGGATTATGCTATTTTGCCAGATATTTTTTTGTGAAATTTATGGATATTGTTAAATACAAATAATAATGTTTTGAAAAAATGTCTTTTATCTCAAGTTCATACTGTAAAGCTCTATTGTGAAAATACTGTGCAAAAATAAAATGTTTTCTCGAGTTAAAAAGGTTGACAGGCCACGTAGTTGACTGGTTGAAAGCCACAACGAGACTTTTATTCTGAAAAATGCAGAGACGCAACCTGGCTTTTATTTTGGGAAGCCATAGCGCTTCGTGACTTTTATTTTGGAAAGCATCCATTCCATGGCATTTCCTCCGCACGTCCTGGTAAACACCTCTGTTATGATCTTGTAGGTGAGCAAACGTTGTCATAAACCATATTACTTACAAGAAAACTTTACTACCCAGCTGAAGATTACTTTATCCGTTCAATAAATCGGCTTTTAGCACCTTAATAATCTATAAAGTATGACAATACAATATGAGGAGAATTTCAGTCCACATTTTTTTGTGTTGCATGCTATTAAACATAATAGGCAATAAATTGTGGCGTATTATTTTTTGTTCTCTGTTTGTTTTAGGTTTTTTGTCTGCCTCAGGATAAAAAGAGAGACATTAAAATGAGTAATCCACTGAGAGGTGAAGTTATAAGATTGTACAAAACTGTAAGCAGCATTTTCAGCATTAGTTTCCTTCTGCTTTCTTTTTTCATCTGTTCTTTTCATATGAAATGTTGTCCAGTGATACTTTGTGTCATCCTTTGCTGGGCGTAACATTGCATGGCAGCCAAGTCACAAAATAAACAAACACAGAAAGAAGAAATGTATAATTGTAATGATGACTATGTATGCTTGGGTAATGCGTTTTCTACAGTTTCTGTATCTTGGACGGGAATATCCAAAAGGCACTACATACTTCAGGGAGCGTCTGAAAGCAGCTTTCATGAAGAACAAAGATGTCACCGATCCTGAGAAAATCCAAAAGCTGATTGACCGTGGAGAGTTTGTGATCAAAGAACTCGAGGCGCTTTACTTCCTCAGGAAATACAGAGCAATGAAGAAACGCTACTATGAAACAGAGCATTAATCAATGTTTCTGTCACACATGCCAGACTGTACAGTATATATGTCAAAGGTTAAATCATTAATTTCTGTACATTTCTGAATGTCTTTATTTGATGTATTGCACTATAACAGATTTGGACATAAACATTTATTTTTACTACTTCTAAGTCCTTGTTAGATTTACAGTAGACAGTTATTTGTAATGATAAGTACATATGTATGTATATTTAAAGACATTTCAGTTTTACGATGTTCTAAGCAGGTGTTTGTGTAGACAGCTCTACATCACAGAAAGCAAAGTTGGTTTTTCCAAAGGATTTGTCCAGCTCCTGCACCAGGTCAAACTTTCCCACGCTACCGGAAACCTTTTAGTGCAAATAATTGAAAATGATAAAAGCGATGGGAATAGTGTGAGTATATTTGTACATGTATATTTGTATATATGCATGCATTAAAGAATATACTCACTTTTGCTTTGAGTACATTGTAGGCTTTGTAGAAGGTGAGGTCGTCTTTTGATAGTGTAAGCCCAGACTGCACTTTCATCTGTCTGCCGCCTTGGAGAGAAACTAAAAAACATCAGTTACTTTGAACAAAGACAGCAGGGTGCTTCACATATCAGAATGTCTCATACCTGAAAGCATGCTGACAACGAGACCCACAGTGATGACCGTCACAGTCCCCAGTGGGCCAAAGTACAGATATGAGAGCGAGTACCAATTATCAGCAAGGAAAGGCCTGTTAAGAAATGGATGTTGTTATCTAACAGCCAATAGATTTTGATTTAACTGATTTTTGCAAACCTACCTTTCTAGATTTTCCTCTGTGTTTGCAGTCCAGTTAGTGCCACCTGAGAAGTTACAACCGTGTGTCACCAGAGCTAACGGTCTGCTGTTCTCTGGTCGTGGAGGGTATATCTGTGCCCCGATGCACACCCACAGTGACAGCGCCAAACCAGATATCAACCCTGCCAAACCTCCCTAAAACAGCCACACTTTTAAAGCAATAGTTGACCCAAAATCGCTGAAAATTACTCACTCTCAGGCCATCCAAGATGCAGATGAGTTTGTTTCTTCATCAGAACAGATTGGGATGTAATTTATCATTACATCACTTGCTCACTAATGGATCCTCTGCAGTGAATGGGTGCCGTCAGAATGAGAGTCCAAACAGCTGATGAAAACATCACAGTAATCCACAAGTAATCCACACGACTCCAATACATCAGTTAACGTATTGTGAAGAAAAAAAAACTTCAAATATCAATTGCATTAGACTGGTTTTGCTTGTAAACGATGCTTGATCTGTGTATATTTCTCTCCTGAATCAGACAAGATGCCTTTTTCATTGGAGAAAAACGTTTTGATAAATTTCTTAGAAACATGCAGGTTTTCGCTTCACGAGAGGTGGATTACTTGTAATGTTTTTATCAGCTCTTTGGACTCTCATACTGACGGCACACATTCACTGCAGAGGATCCATTGCTGAGCAAGTGATGCAATGCTAAATTTCTCCAAATCTGTTCTGATGGAGAAACAAACTCGTCTACATTTTAAAAGGCCTCAGATTAATTTTTTGGTGAACTATTCCTTTAATCTAAAGACCTGCTTCGGTACACATCCTATCAGACCACTAGAGCTGCATGCACAAACAAAACACAAGCTAATAAAGAGTAGAAACCCTGTCATACTTCAGTACCATTACAAAAATACACTTTCCTTCCTTTTCTATACAAGAGACAAAAATCCCAGATTTAGTCTGATATATTGCAGTAAGAGTTTTTGGAATTTTCCATCCATCATAAAATACAGACATCCAGTCATATACGCAATGTACATTATTTACAGTCCCAGTAGATTGCTTTAATATGTGTATATGGGTGGGCCGATACAGCGCTATAGATAATGGGTTTTTGACCGTGTGGTGATGAAAGGGTTGACGTACTGTCATCCTGATACTGCGACAGAGGGCGTGACTGATGTCTACGATACTCCCATCACACCTCGATGATGTTGATCGATTGCACAGACTGGTGGAACTGCAACAGACAAGAGAAAAAAAAAAAACAGAAGAGTGATTCTCCTCCGAGGGGAACGTTTCATCAGCGCCTGCAATCGTTTGTGTGGCGGTCTGGGACACGATGGCATCCTGGATGGATAGAAAGCCGCTGGATGTATTTGCAGCTTTGAGATTATTGTATATATGGCTGTGAGCTCTGAGATGTAATGCGCACGGAGACGAATGCAGTATGTCGAAATTGAGGCCATTAGGGTCTTGGTGCAAGGGATGACATCATCAAAGGGTCTGATATTGATTTTATCATGCGTCTCAAAGGCCTGGTTTTTTGATGAGTTATAAGGACTAATGGTGGCACATAGTGGAACGGGTGAAATGCGAAGCATCTGTCCTTGTTTTATCGCTCTGAATTTCCAACACAGAGAAAGTGCCAAGTGAAGAGCTACAGGAATATTGGAAGGATCAAAGGCACGTGGTGGTTTTCCTGAGATGGTTTATTTTAGAAGTAGGTCAGTAGCGCTGGTGTTTGAACCACAGAACTTATTATGCTAAAAAGTCTCTGATTCTAAAATTAAGGGTCATGCATAATATTTTCCACTTTCCTTTCCAGCCTGTAGAAAGTTGTAAATATTATGATGGCCTTTATTATTTTAATTATAGTTATAATTAGTATTAGTTAGGTGCTTTTCTATGGGGTTGGGTAAAATTCTTGTTTTTCGGATTAATTGCGACCTTCATTTGAACAATTTTGATAATGATTCTTAAAATCCCCAAACTGGTCCGCATGCAAATGTATTTGAATAGCGCTTCCATAATCTGAGCCTTTTAAAATGATCATTTTAATAATATACAGTTGTTCATAAATTTACATACCCCTTGCAGATTATGCAAGATGTTAGTATTTTTTCAAAATATGAGCATCATTAAAATTGCATGTTATTTTTTTATTTAGTACTGTCCTGAATAAGCTGTTTCACATAAATGTTTACGTATAGTCCCAAGACAAAATAGTAACTGAATTTCAGTTTCAAGGAGTAACTAGTTACATACAGCGGAATTACGTAATTTAATTACAAAATAAATGTAACTGTAATCTGTCTGAGAAAAATGGGGTGTGTAGTTAAATTACAGTTACTTATGAAAATGTTAATGATTACAAAGTGAGTTACATTTGAATATTTTCACACACATTGAGATAAGATTGATTTCTTTCCCAAATTGCATTGACTGCTTTAAAATATGAGATATAACTATTTTATTTTCTATTAGGGTTTATGTATATGCTTTATTTTTTAAGATTAACTGTTTTTTCCCAAAGCATTGTTAAATGAGTGTTTCCTAGCTGTGCAAAGAACAGTATCATAGCTATTAAACTATATCTTGTTATGATTTAAATCTGTATTTAACCTCAGAATGATCTCAAAGTAAAAAGAGTGCTAAAGTCTGAGTTTGTGGTGGCTGTGCTTTAAAAGTAAACTATTATCATTTTTATTTAAGTGATGAAGAATTTCGAAAGTCTGACTGTAATCAGTGTTGAGTCCCAGTGTACGGTTAACCCTGCCTGCTTTAATTAAATGATTAACAGTTACGTTACTTAATTAGTGTAACTATTTCAGTTACTTCATTGATTACATTTTACATTTCCAAAGTAACCTTCCCAACACTGCTGAATTTATTGAATTTAATCAATTAATTTATTAACATCTTGCATATATTCTACAAAGTGATTATGTAAACTTAAAAGCAGAAGTACCAAATTAGAAGGTTTCCTGTATCAGTGCCCTGCATCCCTTTTTATACACTTCTGAATATTAAGCACTGAAATAAATAATATTTTATCTGGTGTGAGTTTGTATTGAATCACAGTCTGTATTGAATCCAAAAACATATTGTACTTTCTGTGGAGTTGTCCTTGCAGCCTGCATGCAATAACAAAAGATAAACTACACTCAGTGTCTGATTCGCAAAATGAATCATTCTTTAGAGCTGGTTCTTTTAGTAAATAGTCTATAACGAGATGCCATTTTTAATCTGTCTCAAAAACTTCTCTGTGTTAATTTACAGCATTAGCATTAGAGAGAGAATTTTAATTATCATTGAAACACACCCAAATGAACCAGAAGCGAAACAATTCAAGAGCTTATGAATGGGAAAATCTGTATCGAAGCCCAGTCTTACTATTCTATATTATTTATAAACAAAAATTATTTTGGGACACTGACACACTTTCTCTTGCAAACTGTTCAGCATTACTGATCAGAGCCAAAAACAAGCCAAACAGTGAATTGTAGCATTGTCTGTGCAAATATAAAGCTCCATAGGCTTAATTTATGATCTAGCAAAAGTGATACAACTGAGAGAGACCCTGAAGCCTTTCACATGAGTCAGGGAATGCAGGACTTGGCCTAGTGTTGGCAGACTGACGCTCTAGCCATTATAGTGTTTGGTCTCATCCTTCACTGCTGGCAGGTTTCATCCGACAAATAACAAAAAGGTTTTTATCAATCAGAGGTTTTTATCAATCGGCAGTTCTTGGCCAGACAGTCTTTGTGAAAAGTGAGATGGATAGCAATCTAAATGCTTTTCTCCTTCCTGTCTTAGTCTTTCTGCAGGTGTTATAAGTGATTGGGTTGTTTTTCCCTATCCTCTTAGCTCTAAATGCTTACGCTATGCTTTTCATTAAGAGCAAATGGAAAGTTTATTTACAGGGAAATAGATTTCCCAATTTAACTCAATCTGAGGTTTAGGGGGAATTGTGGGGAAAAAACTATATAAACGTATCTGTTTTGCACTGCAATTTACAAAACTGGAGATATCGGATTTGATGTGGTGACAGATTTTAGTTGAAAGTTAAAATCTGTTACAGCTTATCCATTTATATCTAATACTGCATTTTTCTAAGGGTGCTTTCTTTCACAATGAAGAAAAAGATGTTGTTCAAATATGACTTTAGATGAAGACTTTAAAGAGTTAATCCAAAAATTTAATTTATTCACCCCATGTCTTTGAAAAACGTATTTCTTTTGAGACTATTTTTCTTTGCAAAAGCTCTTTTCCACACAATGAAAGTGAATGGTGACCAAGGTACAGGTAAGGCAAGATTTCTATTGAATAAAGACTTTACATTCAGTCTGTTCCTCACAAAATTATCACATCGCTTCAGAAGACATCATAGTCAGATGGGCTACTTCCATGATGCTTTTATGAGAGTTTTTAGTCCTTTTGGGAGCTTGACAGCCTTTGGTCTCCATTCAGTTACATTGTAGAGAAAAAAAAGATTTGAAGGGACTCTGCTAAGAAAGTAAGTCTTACGGGTTTAGAGCAAATATTAGAAAAGAAAGTTTGATGTTGAGAAAAAGGTTCACAGCTGTCCCACCTTGCTCCGCAGGAGACCTCCGCTGTGATGCTCTGGTGTGCTTCTCTCTGAGGATGGTTTTACCTTCTCTTTGCTGTTGCTGGAATCGTTGTCCTTTATTATGTCATATTGCCGGCAAAACAAGGCAATTACAGCTGCAGAAACAGAGAAGACATAGTGACATGGAGTTGTTGTAACTCTACAAAGCTCTGGAGAGACAGACTGATAGGTAGAGTCGCTGAAGAATCCAAGACAGTTACTGAATAAACACTCCATTTCACCTCCGTCTCGGGCCATTTTCTTAAAGCTATCAATGAACAATGATAAATGAATCATTAATGCCATTAACCTTTTCCTTAACCTTTTGAGATTGGATAGCTTGATTATGAAAACATACAATAACTCAAATATAAAAAAAAACTGTATGCAAACATGTAAATTGCACATAATGGAGTTTTTAAATTAACTTATAAATTATAAAATTTCTATTTTTGTTGTTGAAATATAATCATTTACACAGTGGCTGTCATAACAGATTTAAGCATACATTAAATAATTAAGACATCACTAACAGGTAAAGTAAAAAATAATGAAGTATACGAATCGCTACTGTGAGGAGCGAGGAACGAGGAGATGTAGGAAATATCATGAAACAGTCTTTAATAATCCAAAAATGCATGGAAACACAGGGCAGGCTGGAGACACACGTAGCACATAGAGATGTTTAACACCTGATGCTGGAAACTAAACTGAACGGAGCTTATGTATAGAACTAAATGAGGGAATAAATGAGGAACACCTGAAATCAATGAACACGCAACATGAGGGAGAAAATAGGTCACGGGGAGCACATGGGGAGAAAAACAAACACAAACAGGCCATGGGCGTGACATGTCGCCCCCCTCCTGGAAGGCGAGTCCTCGCACTGGAGGGAGGGATGAGTGAGAACTTGGGAGGAGGCTCAGGAGGAGGACGGACACCCAGAGGGAGGGAGGAGCCAGGGTGGACCAGACGGAGACAGGAGGGACTTGGAGCAGGAGGCGGGACCCGGGCCACAGCCATAACGGCAACCCATGATGGAGCCAATGGAGGGAGAAGCCATGGTGGAGCAAGGGCTGATGACTCCAGGGGGCCGACCAACAGTGGCGGAGCTGGTGGCGGAGGAGCCCAAGGCGGAGACAGAGAGCCGATGAGCCAGGGCGACGGGGAGGATCCGGAGAACAGAAGGATCAGGCGACCGATGCGGAGGCGGGGATCCAGAAGGCCACAGTGGAACCGGAGCAACAGAGGACCAAGGTGGAGCTGAAGGGAAGGAGGAGTCTGACGGAGCCGGAGGGATGGAGAGACGAGGTGCAGCCGGAGGAGTGGAGTCCCGAGGAGAAGGATGGTCAACAAAAGAACAAGGCGGAGCCAGAAGGACGAGGGAGCCCGGCGGAGCCAGTGGACAGATGGGCCAC
>JAUZSZ010000086.1:4718636-4728793 GCA_034780575.1 Labeobarbus marequensis
CTGATAAAAACATCACAATAATCCACAAGTAATCCACACCACTCCAGTCCATCAGTTAACATCTTGTGAAGCAAAAACCTACATGTTTGTAAGAAACAAATCCATCATGTCGTTTTAAACTTTAAACTGTTGATTTCAAAAATACAAGTCCTTTATCCATAATATTGGTTTCTCCAGTAAAAGTTGTTTCATCTGAATCAGGAGAGAAATATATACAGACCAAGCACAGTTTACAAGCCAAAACCTTTCTAAACAAATATGTGTGAGGATTTTAATGTGAGAGGACAACAGAGGATGGACTTTTTCACTGGAGGAAGCAGATTATGAACTCTATTTTGGCCATAAGCAAATGAAAAACACCTTAATGATGGATTTTTTAAATTTTTTTTATGAGAAACACACAGCTTTTCATTTCACAAGTTGTTAATTGATGAACTGGAGTGGTGTGGATTACTTGTGGATTATTGTGATGTTTTATCAGCTGTTTGAACTCTCATTCTGACGGCACCTATTCACCGCAGAGGATCCATTGGTGAGCAAGTGATGAAATGCTAGATTTCTCCATTTCTATTCTGATGAAGAAACAACTCATATACATCTTGGATTTTTGGGTGAACATTTCTAATAATGCATACGTACTTATCTGCATACATGAATGATTCTATCAGCCTATGTGGGCAAATTCATGTACTGTATGTGTTGCCAATGACAATAAATTATGAAGTGAAGGAGCCGCTTAAACTGGTCCTATTAGGATTGAGTGTAAAAATCCTAAAGGTTTCCCCGTTTGACGCTGGGATTGAGCTGGACCACATGCTCCAAACTCACTCATACGGTTTCATTGGGCCTGGGATCTGAAAGGAGCAGGGTCTGTTGAGCAGATCAAACCAAAGCAGCTTCATCTTGGTCGGCTCAACAGCAACACTTCCTTTGCTTCCTTCCTTTCAACCAGACCTCACTGAAACCAGGGGAAAGTGACCAGTGTGGCTCAGGGTACTTACCTCTGGTGATCTCTGACTCTAGCCAGTAGCTGAGTGACCTGTAAGGGACACATACGGAAGCCTTGCTAAGCACAAAAGACAATTTCAACATGACCAGCTGATGGGGAAACCTGTGGATTCGCAGATGTCCGCTGCCTGATTACAGCCTCACTTCGGCCGATCGAGAGCCCAGACCCGACACAAATCTGACCAACAGTTACTGACAGCAGGCTACACAGCAAGTAAGGTGGCCACCCTCACAGCCGGTTACTTACAACTTTTGTTGTTCATTGATTCGGGTCTGGAGAACATTCATCTGGAAGCAAGTCACAGTTTTAGACAGGCAGGCCATGGACGCCTTTTTAACAGCGCCCAAATGAGAGCTAATTTACCAGATAAATCTTTTTAAATTCAACGTCATATATTCACAAATCATTTTAATTTCGTAATCTGAATATATTGGTGCATTCAAGTCTTCTGGGAAGTTTGTATTTAAGAGTTGTCGTGTGGCAGTGTCATGTTTTTAACTCTACATCTATAAAATGATTAATAAAGAATGAACATTGGGTGTGTTTTTCCTTTAAGTTTTTATCCAATTTAAGAAGGTGTTGTAAATTGAATTTTGATCAATTTTTATAAAACAACACTATAGTATTTTGTACAAGCAAATTAGTTTTATTGTAAAATTGTATAATTATAAAAATAATTTATTAACTTATATAATTTAATAATTATATAATTATTATAAAATTCTATTGTAATTCATTTAATATAGACGTTGCATCCATTGCATCTGACATGTTTTCTCAACTCAGAATCTCTGGCTTTAACGAAAATCCAAACTTTCACACTTGTTACAATTTTGTGGTGATATTTATGTGCGTTCAACTCATAAATACATGCTTTCCGACATGACTTGAATGCACCATATTACATATTTCAGAGTAAAGTAGATATTTAAAAAGAAAGAAAGTGTAAGGTAGGCCTTTTACTTCACAAAAAATGTGTTTATTGGGAATATGTAAAAAAAAACAAAAAAAACCTGATTTCTATATGGCAGAGCTTGGATGATGTAATTTATGGGTGGAAAACCAATTAATTGTTCACAATAACACCAAAAAAGGTATTAAAAAAGTAAATTAAGTTCTTTTTATATTGACTTTAAGTGATTTAGGTTTTGTCAAACTATAAGAATTTTAAAAAATATTTTATAATCTACTTTTTGTAGACTCACGCTTAAAATATATGTCGAAAGCTGATATTTTTCTTGTAATGAAGGCAATAGGGCAAAAGGAAATGGTTATTTGCAACAAAAATTCAAATGTACAAAATTCATATTGACAGTGATTCAAATCTGTAATTTTGGTATGTTTTTTTATGTCAGCACTTACATCATATTTCTGTCTCTTCAGTTTCTCGCTGAGGTCGAACTTCTCAGCCTCCAGCTGCATCATCCACTGCCAGAGCTCACTGGCCTTCTCTCTGCGAGAACCCATCAGAAGCTTTGTCAGTGGCCATTTCCACAACACCAGTGTTTCCATATCATGTTCAGCGGTGACTTACTTCAGTTTATCTTCAGACAGGTGATCGATGTTGATTGGCTTCCTCCTCTCTGCCAGGATCTTCCTCTTCTTCTCTCTCTCTGTCTGTTTCTTCGCCCCCTTGCGGCTCTCGCCCTGCCAGACAAGATTGATGGGTTTTAATTCAATTTTACTTGGTACTGCTGTGGTAGTTTTGTATTTCACAAAGCATGACGATAATGTACGTTTGCCAGAAATCTCTTCATTCAAACCTTCTGCTGGATTCCTCCATACTGGTGTGTCATGTTAGTAAGGGCTTTCTTCTTCTTAGCATCTTCATCTTGTTTCTTCCTCTGTTCCTCTTGCTCTCTTCTCTCCTTTTCTTCCTGATGAGGGACAATGGAAAGAGTTTTCACTACATTTCTATTTAGAGTTGTGGAGGTAAACGGCTGCTTTCTATTGGCTGAAGAGTGGTCACTCACGGCCAGACGGGCTTGTCTCTCCTTCTCCTTCTCTGTACGGATTCTCTGCTGCTCTGCCCTCTCAGTGCGACGCTTCTCCTGCACAGATACAACACTGTCGATCACAAGTAAAGACTCACTCTTATTTAGCACTTTAAGCTATTTAATCTTGTTCTGGATTTTATCAGTTCTTCCCGGACTTACGATTCTGTTGACCAGAGCAATCAGCTCCTCTTCATCTTTCTTCCTCTGGATGAAATGGGCCTCGATCAGAGACTGAAGCTCAGATAAATCCTTCTCCTGACGTTTTCTGTGGATGTCCTGTTATACACATATGAAAGCAATATTTACACCAACATACAACTCTATAGTACGAATAGCATTCATATTTGTGAAGACCATGCATAAATGTGTGGTATTCAACATATGACGCTTGTTTTTACTGAAAAAAATGGTGGAAATGCTGGGTACTGCTTTGAAGTTCTTTGTTCAATCTAAATGAGTCGAATAAAAAATTTCAAATTTCATTTTCATTTTTATCACTTGTCTCTTTAATTTTCAGTTCTGAGTACTGCATCCTACAATGTATAATGGAAATAATATACATCTAGATTTTTAATATTTACTACTTGAGCAGACTGACAGAATTTAAAGGGGTAGTCCATCCAAAAATGAAAACTGACATCATTTACTCACCCTCAAGTTGTTCCCAAGATTGTTAGAATGTTAGTAACAGTTGACGGTAGCCTCTGACTTCCATACTATGGAAAAAAATACTATGGAAGTCAATGGCTACCGTCAAATGTTTGGTTACAAACAGAAGAAAGAAACGTTCAGAAGAAACAGATGTTGTGTTCAACAGAAGAAAGAAACTCATACAGGTTAGGAACAAGTGGAGGATGAGTAAGTGATGGTTTTCATTTTTGGATGAACTATCCCTTTAAGATTTTTTATTTATTTATTTTTTTACAGTAGATTGCATTCAAAATGGAAAATAAGTTTACATTTCAGACATAATACTTGCAGAATTAAACATTCACATAATAAAGTCATGTGGCAAATGTAATGTCATATATAGCATACTATTGAAAATATTTATCATTAATAATGTGCAGGTTTACAAAATTCATTGTAGTATAAGCAAGGTGCTAGTATACCATTCCAAACACTAACAGGACTAACAGGAAGTGATGTAATTCAAATCCAAACTCACATCAAAGTCCACCTTCTCTCCTTCAGGCATCTTTGGAGCAGTGATATTTGGCATGAATCTGTAAAATAATTGTTAGTCATGAATACTGATGGTGTGCAGTATGTACATATGAAGATAAACACACAACTTTAGAAAGAGATATCAGTGAAGAACATACTTTGGCTTTGGTTTTGTCTCATCTGGGGATAAAAATATACAACATACATCATCACTATTAATGTGATACACAAAGTATGTTACAGACTCCCAGAGAATCAAGCAAACCATATGTGTGTGATTTATGAAGCAGTTACCTGTGGCCTCCTCCTCCACAGAAGCTTTTGTTAGATGAAGACAGATGAGCAGACACAATTTCACATTAACTAGTCGTATAAGCACATTTGAAATGTTTCAAGGAAAAAAAGAACAATATCGAAACGATCCAGAACTAAAGAAATATTTTGATTTTGAAACAAATTCCCGGCTGAATGTGACGACCCAATGTTCTGACAGCAACAATCATCTCACATGCGATTGAAATTAGCTGATATATTGCATCATGACATACAAACCTTACAGATAAACACAGTTTCTGTCCTCCAGCCTTCACAATGACACATCATGCAGTTGCAATGATGGTAAACATTTGATTCAGATCATCACATTTTGAATTCATTAAAAAGAAAATGAGCCGTCCATCACTGGACACAACAGAGTTTATTGTACACTAAACAGCCCATTGATCCATATTACAAAATCAGCTGCCAAAATGAGAACCTGAATATCTGGAAGCCTTTTGTTCATAATATATATGAATCAATGTATGAATGAATATAAACCTGAGGAGCTTTACCTTGTGGTTCAGGTTCTGGCTCCTCTGTTATGAAATATGAGATAGTGGTTAAAAAGAATGAAGATTTACACACACTTGTGTATATATAAATAACCATAGTATTAATAAGAACTGAAATAATTACCTTCTACTTCCGCAGGCTCTATTACAAGAACAGCACATCAGTTAGTTTAGAGAAATTATAAACATTCCATAACATAAGACCTGCCAGTGTTGATGCAATGGGTTACAGATATTGTACCTACGATAATAGAAAAAAAAAACAAAAAACAAACAAACAAAAAAAAAAAACATTTAAATAACTGAATTGCAAATCAAACGAGGGAATGATTACCTTCCTCCTCGGGGGCTGGTTCTAATATGAAAAATAACATAAATTACTAAACACCTTGCAACGGTGATTGCAAATTTGCATGTATAGAAAATCACCACAAAATAAAGGTCAGACTGATGCTTTACCTTCCTCTGATGGAGGCGGCACTATTGAAGAGAAATGATTAATATGCATTCAGGAAATGAGTGTAATGCAATGTGTTTTATCATGCAAGTTTACAATTATAATTATTAGAAAAAGGTGAATTTACTTAAAATACTGCAATAAAGTTGCTAAAGTATGAAAGCTTGTTACCGCCACGGAATTAAAAAATTCTTCACATTCATGAGCCCCCCCCCCCATTATTTAAAATAGAATTGTGACTCATAATTTATGAACTATTCTGAGTTTATATATCAAAGTCTGAATTGTGAGATAAAAATCCACAATTACAATAAAAAATTAAGCAATTTATTTATTATTATTAATTATTTTTATTTTATTTTTTTTTTACCATTTTTATTATTCCATGGCGGAAATGGCCTTCCACACTATGATGTAATATACCACTAAAACATTTATATAATGGCTGCATGAATTACTAAAATACAATTATTCCTAAGTATATGTTGTGAAAAATTTACCTTCCACTTCAGGAGGAGGAATGATAGAAGAATAGAAGATAGAAGGAAGAAATAAATAATTGCATAAACAAGGATAAGTGATTTAATTAAACATGAAAATAAATTGAAATATCTGCATGCATGCATGTGAAAGACTCTTATAAAGAAGAAACTTATAAAGAAGGTCTTTCTAATGGTTTTAGGTCACAAATATGGTATCAGTATAACCTAAATCTAATTTAATAGTATTTTGGAGTTAATCTTAAATTTAAACTCATGCAGGAAAGCAACACAACACACAGCGAACACGGCTTTACCTTCCTCTTCGGTTTCCTCCACTACAGTGTGAACATAATAATGATTAGTAGCAAATACATTCATAAGCATAAGAGGAATATTTGCATGATCACGATGCTGAATCAAGTCAACAGATCATCTTCAACCTTTGTCAGAACATTGAGATCCAACAGCTTGTAAATAACATTGAGGAAGTTCATATATTCAGAATCTAATGCCATTTGTGTGATCACATGGACCAAATGATGTGTTAAATGAAATTAATGTGATTTTCACATAATTATTTTGACTATGCCATAAATACTTGCAGACAAATATTAGATTTACGGACTGTTATGGACAGAATGTGGCAACTGACACAAGAGGAGACAGACATGGGCAGGACATACTGGATATTAAAATATCACTCAACACAAACTGATATTAGTTACTTGAGTAACTCAACTCCACTGGCCATGAAGCTGAGGACAATGACCACAGACTAAAATAGCACAACAGCATGCAGAACTTCCTCTGGACCAGCCTCCATTTCCATGAGCACATAATTAGTGATTAGTGCATGAATATGGCTAACGGTGATGCTTTAAGCAGTAGATACTCATACTGGCTTACCTTCCCTGTTTCATGGTGGACAGAGGAAAAGAAAAGGAGAAACAGTTGACACTGAGCTGGATAATCAATGAAAGAGATGATACATGGAATTGAGTTACACTCTCAGAAACAAAGCTGTCACCCCAATAGGGAATGCTCTCACAACTTTCACTAGCATTTTTTAAAAGTTCTAAAAATGTACCAAAAACGTTTTTAAAGTAATGCTTATGGAGCGTTCTTATAACATTATTAATAGTTGATCACTGTATGTTCTTATAACATTGAGAGAAAACGTTCTAGGATCAACATTCTCGGATGTTATTATGACGTCCTTATGATGTATTTGTACTTGATGAACGTTCTCATAATGTTGAGAGAAAATGTTATTTGAACGTTTATTTTTAATATACATTTTATTTTGGGTGAAAATAAAATTAGTAGAAAGTTTTAGGAACTTTTAAATGGTGTTTTAATCATGACAAGAAAACTGGACATTTTAACGTTCTTAGAACATTTAAAATAAATGTCCAATAATGTTATATTTTGGGTGAAAAATTTAGAACGTTGTAAGAAACATTTTAGGAACCTTTAAATAACGTTCTAATCATGATGAGAAAACCGGACATTTTAACGTTCTAAGAATATTAAAAATAAATGTTCAAATAACATTTTATTTTGGGTGAAAAAGTTAGTCGCACATTGTCAGAAATGTTTTTGTAAACTTTAAATAACATTATAATCTCAAAAAATAAACCGGACATGTCAGTGTTTTAGAAATATTTCACCAATGTTTTTATAACCTAAATTCGTTCCCTAGGACTTTTTAGATTTGTACCTTAGGGCACGTCCCAATGACAGCTTTCTGAAAGTGTAGATATAAACAATGTAGGTTGTGTATGGAATTTCCTAGCATACTACATACTACTTTGACTATTTCTGCTTGGAGTATTAGAATTGTGTATCCCACAATACAATGCTAACTTGATAACTGCAATTTCTACCATTTCTACTCCAACTATTACTATGACATGATCAGACTATTAAACTTTAAGACCTTTTATGCTAAATAACTGACTGATCGCCAATCAGTGTAATGTTGTCACGTGGCAACGTCACACAATACTGCTGTTTAAGTTTCTATTTCCGTATATAGTTCTATTTAAAATAAAGATTCCAAAATGGGGTTTTCGCAGTGATGTTACACAAGAACCATTTTGGTTTCCCCAAAGAACTTTTCAGAGAACATTTTCCGCTGAGAGGCTGATAACAGAGCTCGTAATACAATTGCATCAGTCATTGCCATAGTGACATACGCGTTTGCATACGGTATGAGACGTAAATAGAGTAATTAGACAACCGTGCTGAGAATTACGGGCCACTTCCAATTAAAGAACCTTTATTTTTAAGTTTAAACTGTCTATACTCAGTATTCAGCAGTATTTCATTTGGAGTACAAATGAATTGAAACTGTCAAAAAGTAATGAGTTCATACGTACTGAGCCTCCTCCTCCACGACCTCTTCCGTGTCAGCCATGGCTAGTTGATTCCTGACAAAGTAAATGAGTTTAAGTTATAAAGGGACCTTACGTGCATGTCTAACTAGTTCAATTAATTTCAGTTTATTTCAGCATGTACTAACAGCAGACCAAATCCTCTTTAAACTTCTGCAAGTGACCCTGATCCCAGAGAACTATAATCTTTATGTTCAACATTGTTGGACCGTAACAAGCATTCATATTCACAAGCGTGTTTAACAAGCTTTGAAAAAGCTGCATCACTGTCCTGAAGACTATCTACCAGGAAATAAATCACACTATAAAACATTTGATTAATGAGTGCAAGAGGCTATTTTTACTTGTAATAAACTACGGTTTGGAACAGGTGCTCCACACTTTTCCAGACAATGAACTTGGCTGATCTCATCCAGACCTGCCATTCATTCTCTGTGTAAATCAAGAGTGTGTGTGTCCTTTGCATCTATTTTTGAAGCACATTGTTTGTGCAGGGCATTGTTCCACAGCTTCTGATGACATCAAAGACCCGTCTAGATTTTAATGCAACTCATTATGATTATATAGTCACCACAAAGTACACAGGAAATAAAAATTGCTTGTAAATTTCACAAATAATTACAAAGAAATGAGCCGTTATGCATTAAACATGAAACTTGAAGCAGAAAGACTGAAATAGTATTTCTTGCAAAATATACTTCAGTGATCATTGTTTTATTTGCATTGCATAGACCTAAGTCACAATTAAAATATGTTCTGTAAATGTCATTGTATTATGTGTATTGGTTCTTTTTTACTGTTTTAAATATATGACGCAAGCACGCTTTTCAAGCAAAACATTTAAATAAAGTTTTTATAACTTTTATTTTTTAAACAAAATGTATTTTTATATGAAAATAAAGTAGATATGATGTTTACAATTGGGTCAAAAAGTGGAACATGCACTGTAAACTTTTTTTTCTACATTAGAAATAAAATAAAGATGACGAGTTAATTTGACAAGAAAATACTTTTTCAGCTTTTCTACTTCAAAATATCATGTTTATTCAATGTGTTTCTTTCTTTGTAAATGTGAAATTTACTAGCAGTTTCTAAGTGAAAATTGTTTCTACACCATTTTTTAACACCAACTTTATTTATTTATTTAGTGTGTTGGTAGTTAATGTAATGAATGACACATTTAAGGAGAAAAAAATGACCAAAAACACCAGCTGATTGACAACTGAAAAATAAAAGCCTAGAAAGGTATATTTTTCTACTTTAAAAATGTTACTTTTAATTCAGTGTTACTTCTCATTTCTTTGCAAAATTTACTAGAAATTTCTAATTGAAAACTGTTTAAAGTAAATCCTACACCATTTTTACTCTTTCATTGTATTGCAGTGTTGCTGAAGGTCCAAAGGTCAGCAGGTCATCTGAATGAAACGTGTTTTTATCATCTTATTTTCACTCAATATTTGCAGCTCAATAGCTGTTGGGGTCTCCAGCCTATCTTGTCTGATGGCACTCAAACGAATGGCTCTTCACAAAGAGATCATCTTGGATAAAGGTTGATTTTGAATCAAGTCCTCGTGATAATGAGAGCAGGCAGCAGCAGCAGCCAGAGGTCTCTGACCAAATCCACCAAGCCTTTGCAGCAGATTAACCGTCTCACTTTGGAGTTACGTGCATTTTACATTAATAAGCGAGGGCCGGTCGTACTCCATCCAAAAGGCTGGAAAATCACAGGCTGACGGTGACAGGAATGTTGCCATTGATAGTCTGTATTAAGCTGCATTAAGGCAAAAACCCAAAGCATGCAAACCAGCAGTCCCTC
>JAUZSZ010000086.1:4760435-4770877 GCA_034780575.1 Labeobarbus marequensis
TGTAAATATGGCTAGCTGTGGAACAAGAAATATTCTTTTAATTAAACTGTATGCGATTGACACAAACTTGATTTGCTGATAATAAATATAGAAACCTGGTTATTGTGTATTAAACCCCTTCAGTTTATTTGTTGCGTTGCATAAGTCTTTCATTGATGTATGAATGACAAATATGCATCACATTAAGTTTATTAGTTTGTGCTTGTTAAAACTGTGTAATCCAAATGGATGAAGTAATTCAAATGCATAAATCTTAAATTTAGGCCTAAATATTTTTTAGTGTATCAGAGGCAGCAGGACATGCAATTTATTACTTGACCACTGGATGGCGATACAACGTTTTACAAAAAAAGATTAAATATGCATATTATCATAGCACAGCAAAATACTTTAGGATGCCTTCTTCTCTCTTTTAAATTCTCAAAGCACCTGCAGATGCTGTTGTTTCGGCTTAGTTATTCCTTCACAAAGCCAAATCATCCTGAGGCTTTGATGTGAGGAGTACAGTAGGAGGCGTTTCATGTCCTGAAATGGACCCCTCTAAACCTGAGCCCCGCCAAACGGATTAGACAGCAAGATGAAGGAAGGGCCAACTGCTGTCTCCAGGCAACAGCTTGTGGCGCACTGTGAGCCAATATCTCACATGTAAACAAAACTGAGATGTTGATGTGGTATTCATCCCCTATTGCTAAACAGCAGGTTGCATTTCAAACGGGAAAAAGCCTTTTTCACCTTTCCTCTGAAATTAAAAAGCTCTACCTGCAATATCCAAAACTCCCAAAACTGATATTTCACACTGAAAGAGGCTTGCTTTAGATCTCACGGTGCTTTTGACTCAGCCATTTAGGATTGAAATAGGATTGAAATCTACATGTCATTCATAAAGGTCATTACCAATATGTGGCCCTGCTCGCCCCTAATTGCATTTTCCTATGCAAGATCGAAATCGAAACTGAATTACCCTGTCTAGTACAGATTAACTTGCACGTGAAGGGTTATTTTTTAAGTTTAGTGAAATGAAATATCAAAAAAAAAAAAAGAAAAACAAGGCATTTAATATTAAAGAGGTTTGAGGGGTCTGATTTGGAGCGTTCATGCTGTGACAGTGACAAATTAATATAGCCTGCAAATCATGTAAACAGGTCGTGCATATTCATCAGACAGACAGGTGGCTTGATTGTGAAGCTTTTGATTAATATTACTTATGAGCTACATTTACATGTCATCAGACCTGAGGGTGCGAGTCAAGCTTGGGGAGTTTGCAACCAACTGAAAAATTGTAGTTTTATTTATTCAGATTCAAGAGATGCGATATTGGTTGTCTTTATTTTACACTTTGAGTCAGGTCTTTCAAAAATATTCAGGATTCATAATGCCTCAGTGAGTAATTCATAAGTATTCAAGATCTCATGTGCATTTGCTGTCCCAATATTAACCAGTGTTGACACCATACTTACTAAATTATTAATTTAAGGTCATTAAAATGACTATCCAAATTATTATTATGGCAGTTTAAAAGAAACACGTTCATATTATTCAAAATCATTTGTGGCTGACAGGTTTTAAACTGTCAATAAAGACAAAAAAAACATTCTCTTAACCCAGTTTATTGTTCACTGCCTTTTATAAACCATTCAAGGGTTTATATCCCCCCAAAAAAGTCTCCCTACACTCTGCCTAAATATTTTACAATAAATTTAAAACATATTATATTTATACTTAAATCAAAGACTGTAAGTCAGTATTTTTATATTGTGCCATTTACGAGCAAACAGCTTGATTAGTTCATTCCCTCATAAGAAACATGTACACAGTCTTTTACCTTTGTAATTATTTTATTTATTTATTTATTTTTTCAAATCAAAGTTTATACTGTTGAGTTGGTTGGTTTGGTTCAAAGCTCAGATCTCATTATTCAGAACAGTTTCTTTATTTAGCGTGTAACATCATACAAATCTGATGATCAGATCAATCCTACTAATTCTGCCAAACTAACAATTCATTGTTTTTCTTGAATTTGCATCCTGTTTGTTTGCATTTGAGTAGGAATATTACATATACAACATTTTGTTCGTCCAGTGACATCAGGTCTGGTCTGATGTGAGGTGTGATTTTCAGAGGATGAGTGACTTCCATTTCATAAGTAAATGTGACCCTGGAGCACAAAACCAGTCTTAAGTCGCTGAGGTATATTTGTAGCAATAACCAAAAACACATTGTATGGGTCAAAATTATTGCTTTTTCTTTTATGTCAAAAATCATTAGTATAATAAGTAAAGATCATGTTCCATGAAGATATTTTGTAAATTACCTACTGTAAATAGATCAAAACATAATTTCTGATTAGTAATATGCATTGCTAAGAACTTCAGTTGGACAACTTTAAAGGTGATTTTCTCAGTATTTTGATTTTTTTGCACCCTCAGATTCTAGATTTTCAAATAGTTGTATCTCAGCCAAATATTATCTGATCCTTACAAACAATACATCAATGGAAAGTTTATTTATTTCAGCTTTCAGATGATGTATAAATCTCGATTTTGAAAAATTGACACTTATGACTGGTTTTGTGGTCCAGGGTCACAATTTTAAAAACATTAAAAATTTTACCAACCTCAAAGTTTTTCAACAGTGGTGTATAAAATATAACATGCAAAAATTGCATATAACCAACCTTAAGTAGCTATAACATTAACACCAGGGCCAAATAATCAACTAATATTTGGTCATTACACAACATTACAACTCTAAAGACTGTAAATTGCTCTCTTATCCAAAGTATCATCAAACATCACTTCAACAAACCTGAACATGTGAAATGATAGTGAGGAATTATGATTTAAAGTGAATCTGCACTCCTATTTCCTGTCAAGAGCTGCATGAGCAGCATGGCCTGCCATATGCCTGCCACTGTAGGTTAATGTAGTCTGACCGCACCGCTTGGCAAACGTTTACCCTGCGTCAGCACTACGGACAATAGACGGAGCTATGTCTGCTCACACATCGAGAACAATTCTGGTCTTGTCTGACCGTCTTCTGTGTCCATTCACTGCACAAAGCCTCAGTGTCTGAACATGTCACTGCTTCCGCAATGCTGACCAGTTACGGGAAGTTATTTATCAGTGCTGCCCACTAAAGCACCAGAGAAAACTTCAGTTAGCCTACATATCAAAGTACCACAGTCCCTGTCACGGAAAACTCCAGAAGTGTTACCTGTGGCTGTTGTTGAGCTCTGGGGTCTCGGGTTGGTAGGCCACATCCTCGCTGTCCTTACTGCGCATTCTCTCCTGTCGCGCTCTTCGTCTGCGCTCACGAGCGGCCTCCTCCTCATCCTCCTCATTCCGGCGATACGCCATCCTACACAAAGAGAGACAGTTAGATGTTATAGTGGTAAGAGACGATAAGAGTTAGGCCTCGTGTCACCTTGGCACACACAGTCACAGCTGCTGGTGTTGTTGCTGTTGAGGATGAACTTTCACTGGCTGTCAGCTGTGTGTGTGTGTGTGTTTCAGCTTTGGCAGCTGATGAGAGGATCCTGACAGCAGTGTGGCGTTCAGCCCACACCACAGCCAGGGGACTTTCGTGTAACCTAAATAAAGTTTTCACATTTCTCTGACAAGCTTTCTTCACTACCCTCTCGTGTCTCCAGCTGATGTTTTATCTCAAATTTTCAACCAGTTCACATTTTTTGTACTTCTCTTAAACTTTTTTTTTTAATACTACAGTTCAAACGCTTGGGGATGGAAAGAATTTGAAATGCCTTTGATTTAAATCTCTTATGCTGAACCAAGGCTGCATTTATTTGATCAAAAATACAGTAAAAAACATAATAATGTGAAATATCATTACCATTTTAAAAAACTTGTTTTCTGTTTTAATATATAATTTATTCCTGTGATGCAAAGCTGAATTTTCAGCATCATTACTCTAGTCTTCAGTGTCACACGATCCTTCAGAAAACATTCTAATGTGCTGATTTGCTTAATATTGTTTGATCTCTCTAAAATGAGTCTTTAAATGCAAGATATTTAAAGTGTACCTGAAGTATACTTGCAATAGTTCCTGCAATAGTTTGTTTCAATTTAGCAGACTTTAAATATACCAGTTTAGTAAAAGTATAATTGCAGGGTATTTGTATTAAGCACATAAATATGTAAATATATTTGTAGTATACTTAGCACAAAATACATGTTTTTTACTAGGGTATGTAACAGTGCTACATTTTCCCCTGAATTCTTTCAAGAACAAAAGAACAGTGTGTATAAAATATCCTTACTGAATAAGCCTATTATTTTCTTTAAGCAAAATATATTATTTTTTTCCCCCTTTCGATTTCGGAGTGAAAGACTTAATATGGACGAAAAGCCCTTCCTCAGTGTGTGCTGTGATCAGGAATGTGTTCAGAACTGAATGTGGTGCTCTGCTAACGCCCATGGAAAACCTTGGGGAGAGTGAAATCATATAGAGAGCCGGATTCCTATTGATTCTGTTGTTCTTTCTTGTTCTTGTCCTCTCTCCCTTTGTCCTTGTGTTAACAAACCAATCAGCCAAACTCAAGTACATTTATACTGAAGTATAAACCATTTCAAAATGTTCACTTTGTTCCTGTGAGGTCTACTTAAAACAGCTTCTCATGATCATTTTCACTTCAATGCCATCATATGAATTGAATAATAGCAGTTTGTTGCTTTCTGACAAGGGAAATCCAAGGATTTCTGGACGAACTAAGAAACTAAGTCTTTTTGGACCAGGTTTTAGATCAAGGTTACAGTATGTTTTTACAACACATCAAACTTTTATTTCAGCAGATTAAGGAAAAAGTGATTTCTCTCCATCTAAAAATGAATAAAATCCTGAGGGAGCATTCAAAACAGCGGAGAATGCCTTCAAATCCCACTTTAACATTCCAGCCCATCGAGTCCGGACTCTCTCTGATCTGATATCCCTCCGGGGAACACCGCCTATCTTGCACTGACTGCATAAAGCTTCCTTGTTCCATAACCACAAAAATAAATCAGAAAAAACATGCTGCAATAACATTCAGTAGGGTCTCTGCAGTTTTGAGGGCACTGCTGTAATGTTCTGGCACATCTCTGGTACCTGTAGTGATATGGGATGTAAACCAAGACATCAGGCAAACATGTTTTCCATATGAACCACATCGTTCAGCCATGTAGCATTAATTATTTTATAGCGCTTGCGGTGAGAGCTACACAGAGTGTGACATGTTTTATTGGTTTCATATAAAGTCTATAAAGGAAGCAGTGTGGGAAATGAAATTGATATGAAGTTAATTTTGCAGCTAATTTGCTCTCACAACATGCAGAGCAGAGCACAATCAGGCGACGGATGTATCCAGCTGACAAGTATTTTCTTGTGGTCCAAACATCTCAGAAATATCAGTGCAAACATTGCGCACAGGGCAAAGGCTCTGGAGAGCAATTACAGACACTCCACAAGGGTCGGGAGAGAGAAATATATGGACCCTGCCAAATAACTGTTCTATTCCCACGCTCGGCCTTCTCTCTTCCTCCAACTACTGACCCCACACTCGTCTCCAACGCCACGGATCCGTCCATTCCTTATTTGACCGCAGCAGAGGATTACCTGCTCTCATTTCTGCCCTGTAACCTCGTAGCTTTCTGTAACAGCATCCCTCGAACACATGTATACCCTCAAGCGGGCCTTTCCTCTACCAGCCGGAGAGAGTGTGTTTGGAATGGGCCATTTGTTGAGGATGGGTGTTATTTCCTGAGCTCTTCCTGGCCTCTCATGGGAACAGCACAGATGTGTTGCGCCAAGATGGCCACTGCTCCATAGAGAAAACTGCACAGAAGCAGCTAAATCTGCTCAGAAAAAGAACACATATTTCCTGTTTCCTATTTTAATATACTCTAAAATGTAAAATTTATTCCTGTGATGCAAAGCTGAATTTTCAGCATCATTACTCCAGTTTTAGTGTCACATGATCCTTCAGAAATCAATCTAATATGCTGATTTTTCAGGATTCCTAGGTTTTTCAGGATTCCTGAAATGTGACTTTGCCTTGAGTCATGTGACTGAATGATCTCAGATGATTGGCTACTATTACCTCCCAGATCTGTCTGACACGATTGATCCCAGACATAAAGCATCAGCCAGTGATCACTGGCATTTCCATTTCTCCGGCAATTTCTGCAGAAGTGACGAATTTGTACTTTAAAACAATGCAGCTGGAAACGCTACTTTAGTCACAGATTTTTCCAGCATAAATGAAATTCTCAGCATGGATGGAAACATGAATTTATTTTGCAGCTGATGCTAAAATAGAATCTGTGGACTGGACAGGAATGGCAAGTTTTGGTGATCATTAGGCAGAACATTCCGTCAGCATGGTGAACGGGGACACGGAGCCAGCCGTCAAAACATTCCTGAGTGTATGCGGAGAATCAGTGACCCGACTGGAGCTGGAACACATCAACCTGTCTCGGGAAAGGCCACTGCAGTCACACAGAAGTGTGTGTGTGCATAGTACTTTAAAAACAGCACGAACCCTCTGACCCTTCAACAGTGCCAGTCATCTCAGAAGCAGCTCTGACCAGCTATTCACTAAATACAAAGCAGACCTGATCTATGATCTAGTCGTTATAGTCTCAAAGAGCCAGATGTTTGACTATCGGCAAAGTCTCATTCATTTTGTGGCTTATTCCAGCCGTGAGCCGCCCACTTAAACAGGAAGGGCTCGTTTGACCTTCATGTAAAATGAATAACCGCATTTCATTCTTTATGGATGATGTTTTAGGCCAGATAAATTGGAAATGGGTGATACCACAATACACCAGCATTCAGCAAAAAGGCTCTTAATTCAAATAGTGGGACAGCAGTCTTTGCAAAACAGACAACATCAAAAAAATCAGCAGAAATTTGCAGAATTGTGCAGAATTTATGTCCTTTCAAAAGTAATAAGTATCAGTTATTTGATAGCTATAACAAAGCAGAATACATAGTTGAGGTTATCTTGCTACTAAATGGCTGAACGTTTCACTGCAAACTTTGCCTTAAATGGTCAAATGGCTCACAAATGTGCCAATCCTTTGATGTTTAACTTTTAGGCTACAAAAGCATTCATAAGGTGATTACTTTTCACCAGAGGGTTATTTTTAGACTAACAAAATGGTATGGAGCTTATTGGGTTAAAAATGCTGGAAATACATCAACATAGATTTATGAATTTGCAAACTTTTCAAAATATAGTGACTATTTGGTCCTCTGAAATGCTCTTTTTTGCAGTAACTTTTAAACAGCATGTTTTGTCTATGGGAATGATATGGAAGCCTATATCTTACAATTCAGACTTTTTTTCTGGCAAATGCAAGATATAAATCCAGAATTTTAGGATATAAACTTGCAACTGTGAGAAAGTCAGAATTGTGAGATAAAGGTCACGGTTACCTTTTTTATTTTTCTAAACAGAATTGCGAGATAAACAGAATTGTGACAGAAACTTAGAATTCTGAGACAAACTTCTGAGAATTCTGACAAAAAACTAATAACGGAGATATAAACTCAGAATTGTGAGATATAAACTTAGAATTCTTCTAAAAATGTTAGAATTGTGAGATATAAACTTAGAATTTTGCCAAAAAAAATTAGAATTGAAAGATAGAAACTCATAATTGCGAGTAAACGTGGAATTGTGAGAAAAAAGTAAGAATTCTGACTTTACATCTCACAATTCTGACTTTTTTTCTCCAGAATAGCAAGAAAAAGTCAGAATTGTGAGATATTTTGTTTTTTAATTCTGTGTTTAAAATAGGCTTCCATACAACGCTGTGGTCAGTAGTAAAGTTGTTTGAGACTTAGCATGATATCTCTTAAAAATAAAGATTCTTTACTGGCATCAATGGTTCTATGAAGAACCTCAAACATCAATGGAACCTTTCAAATGCAGAAAAAGTTCTTTATAGTCAAAAAAGGTTTTTGAGATTTTAAAAATGTTCTTCAAAATGATTCTTATAGGAACTGTTCACTGAAAGGTTCTTTTGGGAACCAAAAATGGTTCTTCTACGGCATCACTGCAAAAACACCCTTTTGGAACCTTTATTTTTAAGAGTGTGAAGTAAAAGAGTAGCACAGCTTAGATTGTCAGCAAGTTACAGTAACACATACAGTCAGAGCACACAGCCTGTCATTTTCAGCAGTTGAAACGTTGGCAAGTCTTCCAGATGAAAAGGACTGGCACACATCAAGCCATCATCGCCTGATGGAAATGCAGCTGGACTCGGATGCCAAACTGCTCCTGCGTGTATGAACGTTATCGGAGTCTCGTTATTTTTCCGCGTCAGCGCCGAGCCAACATCTGCCCGCCCGCTGTCCCGTGGCTTGCACAGAGGACTGTCTAGAGACGGACAGCTTCGCAAATCTCTGCCAGTAAACACTTCTAATGCAGAGCCATTTGGCAAAGTGACAGCGCTTATCATATGTACGCCGAAAACTGACTTTTGTGTCTGCCGTGTATTGCGATGACGGCCAAAATGAACGGGGCCAACAAGACAACACATGGCTTTGACTAGTTCAATTACCGGCGAAGAGTAAATATTGATTGTTGCAGCATCTTTGCATAATTCCAGCAATTTAATAGAGTGATTTAATCTTTTATCACTAACTCGAGCAGGCGAAGAAGAGTGGGCCAAATTGAAATGACTCCACAAGAACATAAACACAAGATCACATCGTGTCGTACAGCTGAACGGGCTGCATCGGTAGCTTTCTGCCAAATGTGATACTTGGCATAGAAAACACAATTCCAGCCTTTCAGAGGTTTATAAATTATAGCCAAAAAAAGCATTCGTTTTATGCTATGCTGTAAAATATAATGGCCCCTAATCTGTGCGTCATCGGCTTTGAGCTTCCGCCCTACGATTAGGTGAAAAATATCCCATATATCTAAAATCATGAAAAAGAAAAGCATTCATGGTAACATTCTTGGAGAAAACAGGAAGGTCGCTGCAGACTGGAAGCTGACACTCAAAACGAACTGTACACCATGGAACTCTGGTCTAACATCCTAGCCAATGATAATAGAAATAATTGTTGCTGAAAGACATCGACTTAGAGCTGATTCATGCCATCCTACGCTCTGCTGGAATTATAATAAGCTCGATTTGCACATTCATTAGCCATTACCCATAATTCTTTCTGACAGCGGTATAAATGTCCAAAAAACAGCTGTTGTCTGTGTTTGCAGAAATGCACAGTGCTCTGAGATAATCTAGCACTGATGCAAAATGGCTATTTGGGTCAGTGCCTCCAGTGTTTATGGGAGTGTCGCTTTGCCTTAAATGGTCAAGCGGCTCGCGAATGTGCCAGTCCACTGATGTTTAACATTTGTTGCATTAACACCAGTTTTCTGATTTAATAGCAGACTCCATCATCACAGAAAAAGAAAAACAAGCTGGAAGTGCAAGCTTCAGACTGCAAAAACATTAAGACAGTAATTTCTTTGTTTTCACCTCTGGCTCAAAAATCTGCAGGCAATTTTGTCTTCTTATTTCCCCACAATGAGAAACATTCATTATCTCTTTAGATGGGTAGGAAGCTAATTGGACAAAAGTTAAAAAGTTAGAAGTTAAGAATGCTGCAAATACATCATATTTATGAATCTTAAATTACTGTAAATGTGTTCAAATTTGCATTGCATGCAGCGTCTCACACACTGAGATGTTTAGCTGTCAAAATGAAAATTAACTGGGACAATTACTGTCAAAAATGAGAAAAAAAGCATCATTAAAGTGCCATTGAAATAATCCTCAATATGATAACTTTGTGTGAGGAAGAATTTAAAGTTTGGTTGTTATACACAGTGTTGGGTGGGGATAACACTTTACAAGTAAAGCAAGTTACACAATCAGATTACTTTCAAGTAACTAGTAAATTAACGTATTACTTTATTTACAAGAAAATATTTGAGTTACTTTTTCAAATTAGTAACACAAGTTACTTTGTTTTCTCATTTATGCACTGACACCTCTCCTGTCCCGAGTTGAGAGAAATCAGGAGAAGGCTTATTAATTTCACTTTTGGTGTAAACGGGCAAAAAATATAACTTTTGGGTTTTTTGTTATTAAAGAACAAATAAGCAAGCCTAGCTCAGTAATGCAAAAGTAACGTAATGCATTACTTTCCATAACTACAGTAAGTAACACAATACCGTGATACATTATTTTTAAAAGTAACTTTCCCCAACACTGGTTATACGCTGAAAATCTTCCCTTCCACCATTATTCTCATATTGCATTCAGATATTTAAACCTAATCTGATCCCACGATACCAACACTGATATCAAACTGAAGAACTGCAGAAGATACAAAGACAATCCATGTAAAACAACTCTCACAGTTATGGACTCTGAAAACAGTGAATATAGCTAAACTGGCCACTTTTATTGACCTTTACATTGTTT
>JAUZSZ010000086.1:5016605-5027871 GCA_034780575.1 Labeobarbus marequensis
AAATGACTTTGCATCGCCTTAGGACACATTAAAATGCATCTGTATGTCTCCATTTTTGTTAGGATTAATAGTTTTGTGCACTAAAAAAATTACAGATATTTACATTCATGCATTTGGCAGGTGCTCTTATCCAAAGATGATTCAAGATATGCATAAATGCATTTAATCAGTTCATGCATTCACAAATTTATTTGAGTATCTGTCAGTTGGTTTTAATAGTTTGTATATGCATAAATGAGTGTTGCATTTTAAATGGCATGTTGAACGAGAAACAGACTTCATTAGGAAGGAATAGTTCACCCAAAAATGAAAATTTGCTGAAAATGTACTGTACTCAGGCCATCCAAGATGTAGATGAGTTTGTTTCTTCATCAGATTTGGAGAAATGTAGCATTCCATCACTTGCTCACCAATGGATGCTCTGCAGTGAATGAGTGCCGTCAGAATAAGAGTCCAAACAGCTGATAAAAACATCACAATAATCCACAAGTAATCCACACCACTCCAGTCCATCGTTTAACATCCTGAGAAGACAAAAGCTGCATCTTTCTAAGAAACAAATCCATTATTAAGACGTTTTTAACTAAAAATCCGAGTCCATAATCCATAATAACACTTCCTCCAGTGAAAAAGGTCTGGTCTGAATCAGGAGAGAAATCTGCACAGATCAAACACTGTTTTCAAGCCAAAAACAGCTTTAAACAAATATGTGGCTGGATTTTGATGAGAGACAGAGACAACAGGAGATGGACTTTTTCACTGGTGGAAGCATTATTATGGATTATAGACTTGTATTATAACCAGAAGTGATTATTTAAAGTGAAAATGCCTTAATGATGGATTTGTTTCTTACAAAAATGCAGCTTTTGTCTTCTCAAGATGTTAACTGATGGACTGGATTACTTGTGGATTATTGTGATGTTTTCATCAGCTGTTTGGACTCTCATTCTGACGGCACCCATCCACTGCAGAGGATCCATTGCTGAGCAAGTGATGCAATGCTACATTGAAGAAACAAACTCCTCTACATCTTGGGTGGCCTGAGGGTGAGTAAATGTTCCAGATTTTATTGCAGTGACCTAAAACGGCAGCAACATTTGAAAACCATCTATTTGTCCTCTCTCTTTTTCATCTGTCTAATATTATCTTATTTTCAATTAATAATGCATCACAGAAATAGAAATAAAATAGAGTTTCAGTCTGGAATAATGCATTTGTTTATGTGAAGCAGTAAAATGAAATGTCAAAGTCATAAAACATATCCTAGATTATAGATGACTGGAACACGACCTGAAGGAAAACTAAACGACATTCCAGTATTGCAGCAGCTCAGTGTCACATTTCATCATATTCCACATGGCCCGACATAAAAATTCAGGCATCAAGAGTGTTTCGGCCAATATTACAATCAAGACCACAGATTAGATGGGCTCAGACCTCTGATCATGTAGAGTTCATTAGTTCACACTCTTAAAGGAACAGTACATGCAAAAATGAATGGTCCCTGGTCACTATCTACTTTTAATTTTATGGAAAAGCCCAGCATTTCCCCAAAACATTTCTTTTCTTTTCTATATAATTATAGAAAAAGAGCATTATTGTTTTTAAACAATTTAATGGTCATTAAATGATATTAGGACTTTGACTTTTGGATGCACTCTCCCTGTAAAGTCAGATGGGCTTTAATTTATTCTAGTTTTATATTTTTGATATGACAGAATGTAATGCACTATGCAAATATATTATAAATATCTTATATAAATAAATCACACACAATGGCCAGTGTTGTTTTAATAACATTCAGACAGTCTTATAGTTCTTATGAATATTTTGATGTTTTATTTTTTATATTTTCCATTTGCATTTTAATTTTACATTACATTAATATTTACATTAACGTTACATTTTTAGTTATTTTGTTGTGTGTTTTTGTCATTTTTATTAGTTTTTGTATTTTAAAAAATCTACATAGTCTCATTTTTATTTTGGTTTTAGTTTATTTAGTTAAATAAAGTTAAACTAAATAAAAAAGAAATGTTGCTTTGTCATGTAACTGTTTTTTTGTTTGTTTGTTTTAGTTGAGATTTATTACATTTTTTAAGTAACGAGAATGCTTTTCAATAGTTTTATTTTTTAATTAACTCTGATAATGGGTAATAATAATGCAGAAATTAAAACGCCTTGCTAAAATATACAGTTCTGTTCTCATTCATTCAGATACGCTCTTTTTATATATAAAACTGATTTTTAGTCATTGATGGACCTATAATGTTTGAATCAATACAATTTGATTATCAGTGACCTATGAACTAACAAAAAGCATATATTAATTCCAAAGAGCTGACATATAAAAAATACTCATATTTCATACAGTATGTTAAACCTTATACCCTCATGTATACATGACCTTTTCCTACTGTAGGTCAGAGCAGAGGTCAAAAGTCACAATCTTGGTGACTGAATGATTTGTCGGTGATGATTGTCAGCTCTCTTGTGGTGAGATCTGGAACCTCAGTTACTGAGACGAAAGGTATCATAAAAGAGAAGTGCTTTCACTTTTCAACAGGGGGCGCTATAGTACATAAAGAAAGTCAGATTGTATTAGTCTAAATAGTTCTTTATTTGACTTATTGGGTCTTGGCTTGTAAACTTGTGAAACTGAAAGCTTATCATATTATCACATATACCATGTGTTCATTTGATAAGGTATCATTCATGTTAAAAAATATTAAATAAAATAATATAAGGTGTAGAATGTTTTTATCAATGCTTAATAATGGTAAAAATGTTACAAAGAAATCCCAAATAAGTGTAATAATTAACAGTGACTAATTAATAAAAAAAACACTTCTTAATTTTATCTGCATATCAGATTAATATCGTTATAATATCAGAGATCTGGCCAGACTTGATGCACTATAACGCCACCTGTTGGCCGTTTCTCAGCTTCGGGCTGTCATCACTTTTGACCATCTGATTCATCATTCTCACCATACGGTCAGTAAAAAAGCTTGTGACAAAGTCATCTTCACATCTTTTCTATCAAAACAGCTCATATCTGAGATATTAAATGCTCTGAGCGCTGAGGTCTGTTTATATTTTGATATCTGCAGGCTCCGGGAGCACATGCAGGCCATGAGAAATCAGAACTTCCCCAGATCATGTGTCAGTGTTTCTTCAACTACTACAGGCACTTCTGAGTCCTAAGGGTTGATTTTTATTAAAATAAAATAAAAATTTATTAAAATTTTTATTAAATAAAGTTTGTTACACAAAGGCTACATTTTTAAAAAAGTAAAAAAAAAAAAAAATACTCAGTACTTTTCAAATGTTTTTATGTATTTTAGATATTTAATTATTTTAGTCTTGACTCAACAGGTTTATTATAGATAACTAAGACCAAAACCATTAAAAATCATTAATTACTTGTAATAAAATAAATGTTATCTGAAATAAAAACTTTAACTTTTTACATTTTTCATTTTATATTTTCATTTTATTTTTGTTTATTTTTAATATTTACATTTTATTTTCAGCTAGTTGCCAATGCAAGATTTATTATTTTTAATTTGTTTGACTTGATAATAACTAATAATAATAACTAATAAAAATGAAATAAAAATTATTAAAAACTATATAGAATTATGAAAAAACTATTACAAATGGCAAAACACACAAAATTACAAAAATTTAGATTAATAAAAAAAATACAAATTCAAAATTCAAAATATTAATAAGAACTGTAGCTGCATTTCAGTAATACTAAAATAAGTCTCAAACCACTTTTAATCTCAAACTCTGAAAATAGTTTGAATGGAATAAACTTATAAATCTTAATCAAACAATAATTTATAGTACTTACAAGTTATCATTTAAAATAGATAATTTACATATAAAACAAGAATTTACACTAATAATAAAGTATAATTAATAGCATCTTAAAACAAAACAACATTTCAGTATTTATAGCGTACAATGATTTTAATTTTTACACAGATGTCTCTCAGTCATGGCATTATTTTCAAGTTCCTGTGCTTGTGCCTCTAATTAAAGAAACTCCTGTGAACTCTGGCTTCTCTCTCTGTTCTTAAGGCTGTTATATATTGTTTAGGATTGTTATATCAATGAAATATGACACTGAGCCTGTAGGCTGAATGACTGCAGGTTACTGGACAGTGAGACGTTTGATTCTCATCACTGCTGGAGAGACCGGATGGAAACCCAGTCGATATGATTTACTACAGTAAAAGTCTTATTAAAATAAACATCATTCTCTAAGACTTTACCTATTGAATTTTGTGTTCTGGATGAAACACAAGAAAATGTGCATTTGTTGAATGTTAGTTGGATTTCTGCATTATATAGGCTACAAAATATCAAAGCAAGTATTAAAAAAAAAATGCGCAAACACTTTACAGGACAGGTTTAAAATGAAAAAAAGAAGCTGTGCTGTTGAAAATGAAGACAGAAGTACTGTGCCACTGGAAACTGACTTCATACCTGACTAAAAATCACTGCAACACTAGATGATTCAAATGAGCAACACTGAAGTTTGCAGATAAACTGCAGAAATTCTTGTGCTGAACTGAAACTCTGAAATGCAATGCACTGACATGTATGCACAATGTTCTTGTTGCATTAAAACATTTATGAAAGCTGTTTCAAAGAAGATTTCACTGTCTGCTAATACAACTGATCCAATTCATGTTGACAGTTGCATAACCGGAGGAGGACAGCAGACGTTACAACATCTGACATGAGATATAATGCAACAATGAAACTTACTGCCAGACTGATAAGATGCAACATCTCACCTTCACCGAGAGGAAGACTGTACAAAGAAGAGAGTGTTTTGAGTCTTTTATAGGAAAGGAAAATCATAAATGAGATCTCTTTAATATCTTAACCGTTCCTCCCAAATAACATTGAGATTAAAAGGATGGTCTCCTAGATGTTTCTCCTGAGAAAAAGACTTTAGTAATAAATAAATAAAAACGTGTGCGGATAAATGAGAATAATATAATCAGACTTAAAAAATAAATAAAAGATTTAAAAAATTATGAAATTGAAAAATGTTTAGAAATAAAATAAAATAAGAAAATATATATATTTCTGACACAAGAGGCCACAGATTCTTTGCCAAAAATCGCAAAGGAATTCTATCAGGAGGCATAAGATCCTATGTAAAAGTGTCATTTTTGATCATCAAAATGATGTAGATACAACTTATTACCTGTGTAATTTTTATTTTGAATGCATATCATATTTTTTTGGGATAAATATTTTAAAAAGGATGGTTTTATATATCCAAATGTCTTATATTAATAAATTTTATACTAATTAATTAATTATTGTCGATTTTTGGTTTATATTATATATTATAGCCTTACTGTATTTGTTTATATCTGTAGCTGTATTTCTATATTTGTTTATATTCTTGTATTGCTAAATAAAAATAATTAAAAAAAAACACTTCAAACAACTAGATCTGATTTCAGCAGTTTATAGCCTATTTTTGATATCATTTGTCAAAACATCTTAAAGTAATGCCATTATCCTTAAGAACTTACTAGTAAACACTTCTTCAGTAGAGTTGGAGATTGGATTGCATAAAAGAAAATCTGATAACCAGCAGCCAGACACCTTCTACACAGATATACTGTGTATCCAGAAGCTTTTGCACGACTATTTTGGCGTTTAGCATCGCAATGTTTAAATCTTCACGCTAAACACAAAGGCTAAAGCGATTTGTTGATTGACGTTTGTGATTGACAGTTGCATGAATGTAAATTTCGCTCCTTTGATGAGCACGAAAAAAACACGCATTGTTCGGTATAAATGCTGTGAGCAGCAGCAGGTTCACAGATAAATAACACACGGAGCTTCCGTTAGCTCGTTATACTGGGATCATTAGCTTACTGCTATTTATTTATACTGTACTGTAAAATTAAAATTATTTATTCATTCTGTACTATGGGAAAAGAAAGTTTCTGGTTGCTGGTGATCGGATTTTCTCTTATTGCGAGCGAACCAATCTCCAACTCTACTGAAGAAGTGTTTGCTAGTAAGTTTTTGATCATCAAAATGATGTAGATACTACAATTTAAATGCGTATTTCTGTTTAATCTTCATTTTACATTCGTTTTACATTTGCAATATATTTGTGTGTGTGTGTGTGGGTGTGTGTGTACACAATCAGAAAAAAATAAATAAATAAACAAAATGAAAAGAAAATATAAATAAAATTAACTAAACCTACAGATAATGAGTCATTTATTTATTTAGCAAATGTAAAATCATTATGGAAATTAAGCCAGGGGTTATTAGGTATTGGTAAATAAAATTATTGAAAAAAAGATTTTGTTATTTGAAATAAAGCTGAAAAAATTTAAATATTAGATGAAAAACTAAATGTTAGAACTAAAATAAATTGAAGAACCATAAGATGAGGCACTAAAATTACTAACTGGAAACTTGTATATGTATATAGACATACAGTATTGCTTATTTTACAATAAAAATGCATTTCAATCAAACTGGAAGATGAACAGATATATATGTAGAAGTGATTAGGGCACAGGTCCAGGATCAGTGTGATTCCATTTTTTATGATCTACTTAGTCTGATCATTGCATATACACTGATTCTGGATCAGCAAGTTCCAGTTTTATTTGATTGCCACAATACACATTGTTTCAAAGCAGCTTAACAGAGAATAATGGCTTACAAGACAAAGCCAGCAGTGGTGAGGAAAGTGGATGAGGAAATAACCTTGTTAGGAACCCACCCTCCTCTGGATTTCACATAATGTCTATAATACAGTCCAAAATAAACTACAGAACATTAATAATTAGATGCACATGCTAAAGTGATTTTACATGTAAAGGATATTAACAGGTGCCATTTGTTTCAGGTAACTCCACTGAGCAGAGAGTGGACTACAGTGGCATTGAGTCCAAGTTCTCCATCAGAAACCCAGAATTCCCTGATGAGGATCTCTGTTATCTCGTCCCGGGACAACGGGACTCTATTTCGGACTGTAACTTCAAAAATAATTCCCAAACCTTCCTTATTATCCATGGATGGTCGGTGAGTTCACTGATGTCAGTTTGTCTGTTTTCAGCGTTGTTGCATCAAACATAGCAATGCTAGAGTTAATGTCCTTCACTTCTTTACCCCTATATGAATTGTGTGTTTATATTGCTGTTATTGCATTCATTCTGCTATAAATGTACCTGTCACCTGTAGGTTGCGGGTCTGTTTGAGAGCTGGGTGTATAAACTGGTGACAGCTCTGTTTGAACGTGAACCCAGTACTAATGTCATTGTTGTGGACTGGCTGGATCGGGCTAACAAACACTACCCCAAATCAGCAGAAAACACCAGACTGGTGGGGGTGGACGTGGCCAAGTTTGTCAACTGGCTGGAGGTATGCAGAGAAAAACATTGTTAGCATTGTTCATTTTATTGCTGAAGCATTTTTGTAATGACAGTCGAACGCATGTTACATGTGACAAAAAAACATGTCCAGGTGAAAAACAAATAATGACTTGTATCTCTACAGTTTCTTTAAAAAAATGAGCAAAAATACAATATAAATAAAGAAATAAATAAATAGCAGATAATGAAATCTATCTATCTATCTATCTATCTATCTATCTATCTATCTATCTATCTATCTATCTATCTATCTATCTATCTATCTATCAGTGTGGCAGCTTGCACTCAAATGATTTTAAGTTCTATAATGAGCCCCATTTATTCCCAACAGGTCAAGACTTAACTAATGTGGTTAAAGCAGGTTACTCTAGCTCTCAGGATCAGAGCAAGTCCCTCAAGACTCAGCTGAGCACAGGAGAGCTCTGTTCTCCACAGGTCATGCTGCTCCGAGGCAGAGATGGTGGGAATGTGGGATATAAAAGCTTTCACCTTTTCAACCCTCATCTCCATAAGAACCATTTCGGTTTCCCTTAAAGGAATAGCTCAGCCAAAAATTAAAACTTGCTTAGAATGTGGTCACCTTCTGGCCATCCAAGATGTAGATGAGTTTGTTTCTTCATCTGAACAGATTTGGAGAAATGTATCATTACATCACTTGCTCACCAATGGATCCTCTGGAGTGAATGGGTGCCGTCAGAATGAGAGTTCAAACAGCTGATAAAAAATATCACAATAATCCACAAGTAATCCACACCACTCCAGTACATCAATTAATGTCTTGTGTAGTGAAAAGCTGCATAATTGTAAAAAACAAATCCATCGTTTAAACATTTTTAACTTCAAAACGGTTGCTTCAGGCTACAATACCAGTCCTCTATCCATACTATTGCTTTTTCCTGCAAAAAAGCCATCTTATCTGTATCAGAAGAGAAATATGCACAAATCAAGCACTGTTTACAAGCCAAAACAGTCTAAAAAAACTGTTCTAAACAAATATGTTGGTGGATTTTGATGTGAGAGGACAACAGGGGATTGACCTTTTCTCTGGAGGAAGTGTTATTATGAATTATGGACTGGCATTCTGGCCAGAAGTGACTTAAAAAATGTTAAATGTTAAATGATGGATTTAATTACAAACACACAGCGTTTGTCTTCACAAAATGTTAATTGATTGACTAGAGCGGTAGGAATTACTTGTGGATTATGGTGATGTTTTTATCAGCTGTTTAGACGCTCATTCTGATGGCACCCATTCACTGCAGAGGATCCACTGGTGAGCAAGTGATGTAAAGTTTCTCCAAACCTGTTCTGATGAAGAAACAAACTCATCTACATCTTGGATGGCCTGAGAGTTAGTACATATGAAGCAAATTTTCATTTTTTTTTTATGAACTATTCCCTTAAACTTTACTGAAAGCTAAGAAACAACCGCATAGCATGTCCCCTGGGATTTAGCAGACGGCCTGCTTTAGCCTTAAAACGCTGAGTGAAAAGTAAGTGCACCTTAGTGCAGCGCTTAAGTAATACACTCGTGAAAAGTGTCGAATGAAAAATGAGCGTGTGACACGTGGAAATAAACAAACTGCCTCCACGCTGGAAGTTTAACGAGTGTCTGGAATACTGTAATGTGCCATGAAATGTGAATGCGGCAATATGGAAGTGTCCTTAAAAGAGAAAAAAAAAGGCTGAGTGAAATTAATATTATGTAAATGAAGAGAGGTCTCACGTGGAATGGCATTTCATTAATTTTGGTGCTTTGACATAATTGCAAGCTCTAAATGTATGATCGCTCCACAAACGCGGGCCCATGGGGAGTCTGACATTTATTGAGTTTCACCTTTGTGGCGGCGGAGAATGAAAAATGGCTCATTCGTTGGCTAAAGAGAGAAGAACAGCCGAAAATAGTACACATAGGAAGCGACCGAACAGAGGAGTCACACCGTGAGGTTACGCCACCTGAATCAGGGGAGGAGACTGCAGATTGAGGGAAGGTTTAATTAGACGGCTGATGTTGATGAAGGAGGAGAGCGTGCGAGAGGCTTTTCTGGAAGTGTTTGATGTATCAGAGGAGATTTATTTTTCCTCTCGGTATTTGGCTTAGTTAGTGAGGGGAAAGTGGAGCAGTTAAGCAGGGAAACTAAAGAGTGTTGAAGAGTTCTCGACGTTCGTGACTCATTTGCTAGGAGACGAGTCAGTTTTAGCTCTGGCTGTCTTCCTCTTCATCTCTGTCTTTTATAAGTCACAACAAGTTTCCCTTTATGCAAGAACATCTTGGAGACGGTTTAATTTAGGTGTAATTGCTAATGTGTTCAAATGAACTCTTTGAACTCAATTTAACTGACTGACAGGAATCTGAATTCTGCAATGAGAAATGAAGTCCTTGATAGGGGTAAAAGGGAGGAGGAGGGGTCTTTCTTTCTTTCTTTCTTTCTTTCTTTCTTTCTTTCTTTCTTTCTTTTTCTGAATAGAATAGAATAGAATAGAATAGAATAGAATAGAATAGAATAGAATAGAATAATACTTTACTGTTCTATTCAGGTAAAAATAAACTCTGTGCACAGTAGCCAGTTCAGACACTACTTTTCAAAAGTTGGAGTTGTTTGAATATTTTTAAAAGAAGTCTCTTATGCTTACCAAGGCTGCATTTATTTCATTTAAATGCATTAATATTTTGAAATATTATTATCACTATATAAAATAACTGTTTTCTATTTTAATATTTTAAAATGTAATTTATTCTTGTGACGCAAAGCTGAATTTTCAGCATCATTTCTCCAGTCTTCAGTGTCATATGATCCTTCAGAAATTTTTATAATATGCTGATTTGCTGCTCAAGAAACATGTACTCTTCTTCTTCATCTTCTTCTTCTTCTTCTTCTTCTTCTTCTTCTTATTATTATTATTATTATTATCAATGTTGAAAACAGTTATGCTGCTTAATATTTTTGTGGAAACCATGATTGATTGATTGATTGATTTTTAGTATTCTTTGATGAATAGAAAATTCAAAAGAACAATATTTAATTTAAATTTTATTTAATCAATTTTAATGCACCCTTGCTGAATAAAAGTATTATTTTTTAAAATTTGAAATAAAAATTATAATAAAATCTTACCGACTGCAAACTTTTGAATGATAATGTATGGACATGCATTAATTTAAATTAAACATAAATACAAATTCAACTAAAAAAATAAAATACATTAAAATAAAATAACTTGACATATTGTGACAGGACAAGTACAATATATTAGTAACCATACTTGTATTTTCTAACATTAGCAAATATTAAAAATAAAATGAAATAAAATTAGACACATTAACTGAAGTCTGGATGGTATAATATTAAATTTAAAATGTATGTATGTATCTTAAGTTAAACTAAAAGCAAGATGAACTTATATGCGTTAGTCTGGTGCATATGGTTATTATGGTCATAATTGTACATTCATTGTACCATAACATTAGAAATATTTGTGCTTTTAGCATTAAAGTTTTAAAACAATTTCTTATATATTTTAAGCGAAACTTAATTTCAAGTGGAGATTTTGTTTGGCCGCTGTTCTTTTTTTTTTTTTTTTTATTCCTTATTGAAAACTGAGTAACTGAGCATTTGAGCAGTGGTTTTCTCCTGCAGTAACCCTGAACTCTTCTCTCTGGCTCTCTATACTTCTCACTGTCCCTCTCGCCAGCTCTCTGGCCATGATAACAGTCATTATCACCAGTGAGAGAAGCCCTGGCACCCCTGCGGAGGAAGACAGACGCTCGGCACTGGCTAAAGGTCACCTAGAGGGGCGGGGTGCGGGGCCCCCATGAGTATTCGGCA
>JAUZSZ010000086.1:5036640-5048656 GCA_034780575.1 Labeobarbus marequensis
GTCTAATGTTTATCAGTACATTACAGAAAATAATGAACTTTATCACAATATGCTAATTTTTTGAGAAGGACCTGTATTTAAAACGCTAAGAGGCTGCATTAATTTTAAAGAGTTTTAATAGTGAAAAAAATACCTTCCACCACTGGGTTGGTAATGTACGATATCCTAACAATTGGTTCCAATTCCAAGTTTGGCTATAATGTATCATTAAATGTGGACTGGATTTCATCTGCCTGTTCTTTCAATTCAAATACAGTCATTCTGCTAGCAGGTGCAGATGCGCTTTAACGTTACCATCTCTTACCTTAACACAGCTCAATACATTTACGATGAATATGTGAAACAGTGAATTTGAAATGCGAAGGAGTATAACAACTATGTTTCAAAAATGTCTCAAGATAATTATTGCGGAGTTATTTATGACTTAATGATATTAAGAAGCAACCAAAGGCTTTTTGTTTGTCTCTGTGAATTATGGGAAACAGGAGCGTCAACAGCAGCCGTTACTTCACAATAAAAGTCCTTACGTTGAGTTTCAAGATGTCAAATGCTGGTTTATTCTCTTTTGTTCAATTTACAGACAGAATAGACTTAAAATGAATAATAACTATTAAAATAATTACAGATAAAAATGAATACATTCTTTACATCCGTCAAGAAATATAGAATGGAATTTATATAAATCATTTTCGATATTCTCAGGACAGAAGGAACAAGTATTTTTGTCATTTGTAATGCTGATTGTTTCCGACAGTCGGCGGCTGTGCAGCATCTCAGAATACAAAGTAGAGAAACTCTTTTTATAAGCGGCCTATAAAGTCAATAATAATTAAAAAAAAAAAAAAAAAACTAATCTCGCGCATTGCAATTTTTAGGATTTTTGCAGAATACAGTTAAGTTGGAGAGGAAATATAAATGGTGATAATAATGAAAATTATTACATTTTCCATAATTCATACACAACTATCCCGCTATCCTTTCACCACACCCTGAAAACAAAACTAGCCTGCTCGATTCTCATGAGAGATCTGGCAACACGATCGGAGCTACAGCGGATAGCAGAGAGAGCGGGTTTAGTAAGCTTTTTGCCCTTTAACAATCTACACAGGTAAGTTTAATGCAATAAAACGATACGTTTGTGTCAGTACACGAATAGGTCTTTATCTGAGTCACACGAATTTTTTTATTCAATAAATTTCCCGAGAATATTCCTTTCCGGGTTCTTATAAAACGTTACCAGCTAACGTTAGCTTTAATGATAAACAATGTTAGCCAGCCAGCAACCAAACGACTTTTGCCCAAAAACAAAACATTTACGTTAATCGCAGTATTTACAGTTTTTTTTTTATTATTATTAATCTTAAATAGAAATTGTTTTTTGTTTGACTTCAGTCGTGAGATGTTTTTAGCTACCCGTGCATCTGTTTAGCAATTGGCTAATATTCTAAAGGAACAGTTTCTTGTTTATATGTGGTTCAGCAGAGGTTCAGTTTAAGTTCATTAATAAAAATCACAGTCATACTTAATTTGATTTTTCGTGTGAGGGGGCGTGCTTTTGATTTTAGGCTCTGCACATTTATTTGAACCCCTGCATTACTGCCACAGTCATATAAATGAATGTGGTATTGTGTTTGTGTGTTGTGTAGTGCAACCAGAAATCGAAAGTATGCCTGGTCTACATTGTGTAACCTGTCTGAGAATGGATTATAACTGCAGATATTGTCTGTAGATGTAACGAGTGCTCTAACCCTGTGTAAGGCTGAAGAGCATTAAGTCTATGCTCATTGAAAATAATTGTGCATAAGTCATGTAACTGAACGCTGTTGAATATCCATGAATGCATTAGCAGATGTTTTGTTCTGAACATACAAGACTGCAATAAGTGAACTTTCAAGATTGATTTAAAGTTGTCAAGTTAACTTTTAATCAATCTTAAAATTTCACTTATCAAGCAAGCTATTCCAGTTCATTTGGAACCGGGAGTGTCTCTTGTATTCAAAAGTGTTTTCCAGATCTAACACATGGAAATGTCCTCTTTCTCCTCCTGTGACATTCACTCTGACATTTGCCATTTCCCCAAGCAGACAGCCTATGTTAGCAATCAGAGGACTGATAAACATAGTTATTTTGATATGGGAAAGCAGCTGGCACAACATTTTCCACAGTTGAAACATAATATGTGCCATCAGGAAGTTCAGTAACTTCATTCCCTTCTTGTAATTTGAGATGTTTATCTAATGGCAAGTCATTCCTTTGCTCAGCTAAAAGACTTTAGTGTCTGTGATTCAAGGAAAAGTAAGTCAGGGCTGTTTGATGTGGTGTGAAAATTTAGTCAACCAATCAGGCCAGCCAAGATGTATGCAAGTTTGTGTCCTCATCGGAACAGATTTGGTTGCCAATGCTTACCAACGGATCCTCTGCAGTGAATGGGTGCCATCAGAATGAGAGTTCAAACAGTTGTTAAAAACATCACAAGGATACACTAGTAATCCACACATCTCCAGTCCATCAGTTAATGGCTTGTAATGTTTGTAATAAACAAGTCCATCATTGAGATGTTTTTTAACTTCAAATTATTGCTTCTGGCTAACATAGTCCTCTATCCATTATATTGGTTTCTGTCTGAATCAGGAGAGAAATATGCACAGATAAAGCGGTTTACAAGCAAAAACAGTTCTAGACTAATATAATGGTGAGTTTTAATGTAAGAGGACAACAGTGGATGAATTTTCACTGGAGGATGCACTATTGTGTTGGCTGGAAGTGAGAGTTTAAAGTTAAAAGGTCTTCATGATGGCTTAGTTTTTTTTTATCAAATGCAACTTTTCACTTCAAGTTAATTGATGGACTGGAGTTGTGTGGATTACTTGTGGATTATTGTGATGTTTTTATCAGCTGTTTGGACTCTTATTCTGATGGCACCCATTCACTGCATTTCTTTATTTTCTGCAAAATTGATCAACATCAAGTGAGTACAGTATGTTAAAACAAGAATATCTGGCAATGTGGTAAGAAAAATAAACTTATTTTAAAAGGAAAACAACATTTTTCTCACCCCACACAGACTTTTTTTCTCAGTTTATGTGTAAAGTAACTTGATTTTGACACATTTCCAGAAAACACTTGTTATTTTGCTTCTCAAGAGACTGCATCTTGATTTAGGAATGTTTAGCTATTCGCACTGAAAAACGAGACAAAAAATACTGCGAAAGAAAATCATTTTTTGCAGTGAATACGGGTGCCTGAACAACTAGTTGCAATCAGTTTCAAGAGGAATCCCTCAATAAATAGGGCACTTTGAGGTTCATCAGATGCATTTAGGAGGCATTCACAGGCAAGTTCTTGCATTCAAAAATAGCAAGACAGAGCGCAATGGACTGGAAAAAAGATGTCAAAACACACTAAAATAAGAAAAGAGCTGCAACGGTCAAAGATGTTTGAACTCTCTGGCAACAGAAAACTATTTCAGGTTCAGTAAGAATACTTGCCTTTTTTGCTTCCTACATCACCGCTTGCCTCGAGTTGGTCTGCAGCATCTCAGTCTCTGTGAGAGATCAGATCTTCACACTGGTAAACAAACTTCCATCCACACACACTCTGTGTAAACTAAACTTGAAGCCTGCAGAATGAAATGTTTAAAAATCCCTTGTCCAGGATCCCTCCATCTCCTTCCTGGTTCCTGTACCTCGCTGCTGGATGGATGAGTTGATGAACAGGCCCGGCAGGACGGAGGACAGAGAATTTGAAGTTTTCTTTACCACAAGGCTCTGTGTGAGATCAAACAGAAAGCCTTCAGCCAGTGTGTGGAGAGAGCTGTTCAGGGGATTTCTGTTCCTGAGGAAGCTGCAGTTCTCTTTAAGCAGCCTGCTTGATTGACGTTCAAAAGGCTTTCTTGAGATGCAGGCCTATGTTTTCCTGACTGCTGCATCCCAATGCATGTGCTATCCATACTATATAGAAACAATAAACATATTATACTGTAGTGTGCTCCAGTGTTGACCTGTAATAAGTAGCGTAGAGTTCAGTTCAAGAAAATAAAACATTTAATTAGCATTTTTAATAATATTTAAACAACAACAAAAATAATAATAATAATAATACTAACAAAACAACAACAACAACAACAACAGTAACAAACAGCAGCACTTCAAGGGAATCCAGTAGTTCTGCTGCGGTTATAGGGCTGCAGTGTGCTTTTGTAATCAAAGAATCATTTGCGATTTACAGTTAATTCAAGCACAGCCATGATCAGGAGGTCCAATTACCTTTTATGGGTAATTGTACACCATGCTGGTGTATGGGTAATTGTACACCAACCACATCCCGCAAAAACCAAGCCCACAAAGCAATTTTTGGCCTCAAGGTAATTTTTCTTTTTCTTTCTTTATTTCTTTATTTATTTGTAGTTTAAGACTCGTGGTTTGAAATCAATAAATAATAATTAATATGCACTTTATTAATAGCACTTTCCTGATATTGTTATGCATGGATCTTTGGGGAATATATTTTGTGCAATATATTAGTACACAAATCTGCATTTTCTAAAATTAGCAAATAAAATGAAAAAAACATTTACATTTTCTATTATTAGCCAAAATTAGTTTAAATAAAATAAAATAAAATAAAATAAAATAAAATAAAATCAAATAAAATAAAATAAAAAAATATTGGATACATTAGTTTTATAAACTATGGACAGACATACATTTTTTAATATTAATACAAATAAAACAAACAAAAAAATAAAATATTAAAATAAAACAAAAAAATAAAAAATAAAACAAAAATATTAAAATAAAATAAAATAACTACATTTGTATTTTCTATAATTAACCTGTATTAGTATAAAATAAAATAAAATAAAATAAAATAAAATAAAATAAAATAAAATAAAATAAAATAAAATAAAATAAAATATTGGATGCATTAGCTTTATAAACTGTGGATGGATGGACAGACGAATAAATGAAAATAAATTCCCAATTCGTTTCCAATTAAACCAAATCAAGCCTAGCTTTAAACTTTTCTCACTGAAAATCCCATTTAATTCAGAAGCAGTCAGATGCTGTTTTACATTGACTCTGTCATATTATGCTTCCCTGATAAGAGCAAAAAATCACATAAAGTACCAAGTTATTAGAGATGAGCCTTTATATCCCTATGTTCTGCGAATTCCCGGTGATAAATACAGAACTGCTCCAATCTTCTCTCCAATGAGAGCATATGGGAAAGGAAAGCCTTGATTACTGAGATTGACTCAACGTCTGCCAGTGTGTTCACCAAACTCATGGACTATGGCTAGAACTCGCCTTTTTCTTCAAAAAGCTTAACATTAACTTAATCAGACCTACATTTGAACACTCCATGTGCATCACTGATAATAAATGCAGGCAGTCACACAAACAGTGATTAAAAGCTTGTTTACATTTGCTCCTTATAATTACTACTGAGACTTCAAACCGCATGCAAATTTCAATCTCTGAAGTAAATCTCACCAGCGTAATGTTTGTTAGTGCATATTAGCTGCACCTGTCCCTGATGCTCTTTATTAAACAAGAGGGTGCAGAGATACCAGTCAATAGTCTACTTACTTGGTTACTTACCATTTATTTTATTTTATTTTATTTTATTTTATTTTAAATGTGTGCATGATGCATGTTAAGAGAGAGGAAATAAAAAAATTAAAAAATTAGCATGGCTCACTTGTATGTTTGGTGCCATTTTACCCTCTAGCAGTTTTAAAAAATAATTTATGTACCATTTAGTTTGCTTTGTTCTTTTATTCTTATTAAATGTTTTATTACTTAATAATAATAATGATAATAATAATGATAATAATAATGATAATAATAATAATAATAATAATAATAATAATAATACACAACTTATTATTATAATTATATTCGAAATTTAATATAATAATAATTCTAAAAGAAAAAAAATTAATGAAATGGTACCTACTTATTCATATTATTAGAATTTGACCAAAAAACTAATTATGAAACACAGGCACCGCAATGAAACGTATTCTCTCACATACAAGGCAAAGAGTTTATCATGAAAATAAACTCTACAAATCTCTGTATCACGGTCAGATTTCCAGATGAACACTTCTCATCCACCCGAGAGTCCTCAGAAGACTCTGTCATTTCCTGAGCAAACGGCACCAAGCGGTTTGAGCTCAGGCACCTGCTGACATCAGCAGATGTGTTCACAGCGGACTCACAGAGTTCTCGCTCACCAACTTACACGCATATGTAGCGACTAGAGGTATATTTGGGTAATAATGAAGCTGTGGTTTTCATGTTACTTGTTTGGAAACTCATGTAGTGACCCATGCGTTCGCTCATCCTCTTGTATCATAATATGACCCAGAATGCCATGCAATGGGTGCTATTAAAAAGGAAGCTCATTAGGGGCTCTATTTACCTAACCTCCCCTGGCCACATAACAACCTCATTTAAGCAGCAGATTATCATTAAACCATCTCTTTTTTCTCTGCATTTGGCACAGGCCCATGTCATCTTTTCTCACAAAATGTCATAGTCTAACCGCAGTCAATTCAGAGTGGCCTATTGAGAGAATACAAGGAAAAAAAAGCCTCCATTTCGCTCCTATCAATCATGAAAAGCTTTTATAGATAATTACAGCTTGCATGCATTTGCTGCCGCCATACAATGTTTTTTATAGTGCTTGAGGGTGTAAATGAGATTGAGGTAATTAAAAAAGCTCGCTGGTGATTCACACCCAGGAAAGAGCCAAAAAGCATTTCTCTTTTGGGAGGTCCAGTTTCACACTCGAAACGTCAACATGATGGATGTAAGTCAAGGTCACGTATGAAAGGCCTGTTTAAAAAGCAGGAGCGACAATATGAATGATGGGAACTGTGGGGGGCGGGAAAGTGAAAGCACTTCGCCCAAAACCGCCCGGTAGCATGTAATAAATGTCCACAGTCAGCAGTCTACAGAGCTGAAGCAGAAAGAAACTCATTCGCATTGCCGAAGAGGCTGAAACTAGTCAGAAGGTGACACCTGTCTTTCTACTGGAGCAGAAATGCTGTGTGAAATTCACGTTATAGGCTTTGTAATGAAATGTCATAAAGCCAGTTCTTATTCCCGCCGAGAAGTAACTCATCCTCTGCTGTAATAAGAGTAGAGGACTCAATGATGACAGAGCTTCAGCTCAAGTAATATGCTGTCATGTCAATCAACTAAAGCAGCGATGAGCACTGTGTGGGGAATATACCCCGCATGGACAAAAGTATTGGGACACGCCTCCTAATTATTGAATTCAGGTGTTTCAATCAGACCCAATGCCACAGGTGTATAAGATCAAGCACCTAGCCATATAGTCTGCATTTGCAAGCATTTGTGAAAAAAGGGTCATTCTAAAGAGCTCAGCGTGGTACTGTGATAAGTTGCCACTTTTGCAATAGTCCATTTGTGAAATTTCACTTCTGCCAGAAAGTCCAGGGACAACTTTAAAGGGGTCATGAACTGAGAAACCAAAATTCCCTTGATATTTTGACATATAAGAGGTCATTGTAGTATAAAAACATCCTGTAAGTTTCAGAACACAAAACTTTGTCGTTAGTCTGAAAACAACTTATATTGAAGGCAGTCTGCCAAAACGACAGCTTTTGGAATGTTCTACTCTATGATGTAATAGTGTGGATAAGCACCACCTGCGCAGAAGATGATCAACGCCTGCTTCGACTTCACTGCCTGTTTAGCCCAGCCCACCGATTTGAGTTGAACGCGCAGGTTTACGTTGCCTTCCTTTTGATCCCAACATTAAGAAAGAGTGGATATACTTGGTCCTTTGTTTACTTCATTTTACTTCAGATTCATTTACAAACCAGGCACAATTCAAAAAGATTGAAACTAAAAGACGATGTTGTGCCAAATATATTGGATCCGACAGTAATGTCGCACCACACAAGTGTGAGTAACTGCTTTTTATTATGTGGTTTCTCGTGTTTCTCTTTGACTGTTATTACAGATCATTTGATATGTACTGAGTATGCGTTTTTGACCTAAATCATAGCAATGTCCATCTATGAGGAATGTACTCTGTCAAAGATACACAACTGTTAGCCAATCGTAGCAGTGGCTGTTTACTTCAGAGTCTACAATCTGCCACGCCTATTCAAACAGAGCGTTCTGCAAGCCTCACATCACCAAGTACAATACCAAGGGTTGGATGGAGTGGTGTAAAGCATGCTGCAACTGGACTCTGGAGCAGTCGAAACCTGTTCTGTAGAGTGACGAATCATGCTACTCTGTTTGTCAGTCTGATGAATCAGTCTGGGTTTCACAGTCAGCTAAATGAGGTGTTATTGGAAAGTGGAATCATTTAGGAACAGCAGCAACAGCAAGAAGCAGAAGGCTGCATAAAGTCACAGAGCGGGGTTACCAAGTGCTGAGGCACATAGTCAACATAGGCTCATTGGAAATACTTGCCTCTATATAGATTTCTGCAAAACTGAAAAAACGTACCTGTTGTATGAATCACTGCAGTTTGCAGTTTAAATGAACACTAACGGCAGTAAAACTTAGACAAATTTTATTTATTTTCACACAAAGTATGATTTACAGGTACAGAGTTTTTATTAATAACCTCTAATTTTCACACAGTTACTTGCAGTATATTATGTTAAGACTTCAAAACAATTTTAACATCCTGCACGATTTGAAAGCTGATACTTTTGAACGTTGACCTCACATACAACTTCACAGTTTTCCAAATCAGTAGGTTTGCTCGGTAACTCATGCGATACTCCATTGCACTTGAGTGATGAAGAGCTCCCGTACGAACCCTGTGAAAACACAGTTTGATAAAACAGCTAAAATCCGCATTAAGAAGTTAAAATAGTGCTACAGTCACATATTGAACGTGTGTTTTAGCGCCACTCTCTGGACATTTCACTTTGAAATTGCAGCGAAACGTGGTAACAGTAAGGTACGTGATTACGGTGTTGCAGAAATGTATATAGAGGCACGTATTTTCATGAGCCTGGGTTGTGCATAGTGCATAAAAATAGTCAACGCCCTGCTGATTCCATGGCAAGTTCCCAAATATCATTGACATTAATATCAGCACAAAAACTGTGACAGGATCTTCATGGAAAGGGTTTCCATGTCTCCAACTGATGCCATGTCTCCAACTAAGCCAATTCTTATTACCGCCGACATGTAACTCATCCTCGGCTGTAATAAGACTAGAGGATTCAGTGATGACAGTGCTTGAGGTCAGTTAATATGCTCTCATGTCAATCAACTAAAGCAGCAGTGAGCTCTGTGTGGGTAATATATAAACTATATAAAGTGTTTTCCTCTTGATAATAATGAAAGACACAGTCAAGGTGTTTCATGAAGACCGTACAATCTAACTCCGCTAGCGTAAAATGATTCGGTACTTCTGCTTGTTGTGTTGGCCTGGAAATGTTGTGACAAACTTGAAAGGACTCTTTTGATTTGCAGGGAAGGCCTGAGGGAGAGTCGGAGATAAACTTGTTCCGGAAAACCATCAGCCGGCTTTTACTCTCCCTGAAAGATCACGAGTAAACAAAGACCCTTAAAACCTACGAAAATTACCGCCACACACCAAAGGAAGTGAGAATGTCAGAAAGAAAAAAGACTGAACACAGCAGAACATCTGTCAGCTAAGAAATGTCACTTTCCAACAGAATGGAGCAAGAGAAGAAAACAGCAATGCTTAAATCTCATCACTGTGATCTCTTAGAAAGATAACGGTAACATATCATACACTACTGTTCAAAAGTTTGGGATCAGTAAGACTTGTGTTACTTATTAATTATATTAATAAAATATTGTATTATTAATGATATCAGTGAAAATGTTTTCTATTTTAATCATTTTTGAATGTAATTTATTCCAGCGACGGCAAAACTGAATTTTCAGCATCATTACTCCAGTCTTCAGCGTTAACAAACAGCACGATTTGAGGTATCATTTCAAATCATTTCTCTGACATGAGTCAAAGAAAGGCTAATACATAACCCACTTCTAACTGTAGGTTGATGTTGCAAACTGTCCTTAGCACATTTCAATCTAAACAATGAGCCGTGTACCTCAGCGGAAACCTGCTGCAACCCTAATATGATGTTCCCATCGCTCTTTAATGAATATGCTTTGCACCAGAGTGAAAGAAGCCTTCAGAGAGTGTTTTACAGCTCCCTCATGGCAACATGAAAAATAAGTAAGAATGCTATTCAGTTATCTCCCTCTGTACTCACCGAGCCAAATAGCCTTTCTCAAACTTAAGACGTTGAGAGCTGATTTAGGCAAATGGACTGAATCGCATTCAAGTATTTAGGGCTTCGAATGGTCTAGTGTACATCTTCTCGGTGATGTAAAACTGTTATTTAGCCGTGAATGAGGACGCATTGCCACAGGCACAAAATTGCTAGCTATCATACCAAGAAGCCAAATGAAAGATGCTGCGTTTTCTCACCCTGAACAAAGGAGATTTGGACGATGTCCTTTTCAGTGTTATTTTAGCATCACTGAGTTTTTGATTAAATTTTAAATAGATTTTATAGTAACATTTTACAATAAGGTTCTATTTATTAACATTTGTTAACTAAAAAAAAAAAAACAACAATGAAAAACACTTATAAAACATGTATTAATCTTAATGTTAATTTCAAAATTTGCTAAGACATTATTAAAAACAAAAGTTATATCTGTTATTATTATTTCATGGACCTCAGCCAACATGAACGAACAATGAACAGTTTTTGTTAAATAATGTTAACAAAGATGAATACTGTAATAAATGTATTGCTCATTGTTAATAAACAAATGTTAACTAATTTTATCCTTATTGTCAGGTGTTATTTTGTTTTTATAAAACATTTAATAATATTTTTTTAATTTTAATTTTAAAGTTTTAGTGATGTTGTTGGTTGTAATTTTATTAGATTTAATTAGTTTAGTTATTAAGTGCTTCAGTTTAAACATATTATATATAAATATATATATATATATATATATATATATATATATACACACACACACAGCTAGTTAATGTTTAAGAAATTATTATTATTTATGGCTTTAATTTTCTTTAACAATAATAACTCTGGTCTTTTTACCTTGGTGTTTTTCTTTTTCTCTTCAAAGACATTTCAGCCAATACAAAACCCTGAATGTGCAAAATAAACAGAAATTACACACTTCACTTCATGTTACTTTTATCATGATCATCATTATTTTCCACTGATCTAACATTGCAAATTTGTCATATTCTAATAACATTATTTATATGTCACACTACAGTGACTTAACAGTGATAGAACAGCTTTTTATGCTGACTTTTGAGGTGGATTTGGGGATTTAATCCTTCAACATGATTTAGAAAAACCCTCTATAACAAAATCCCAATCTTTTGTGCTCGTAAGTCTCCGATCCCCTTCTTGCTGAATCGGGAACAACCGATTTTTCTTCATTCCTGCTCGGCTGAGTTTAACATGGCTGAAAATGAAGCGGTGAAAGAGGATCTAACCAGCACATCTGTCATCTCCGGTCTCTGGCTCACCTCACCCTGCCCCAACCTGGCAACCATTAACAACCCTCCATTTGGGGGGCCAACAAATTACGGAGAACAGGAGGAAGAGAGAGAGATGGATGCACGGGACGTCCCTCAACTGGAGGCCTTCGCTCTCTTCCTCACCATTCCAGATCATTACTCCTCCTCCTCATCCTCCTATTCTGGCTTTGCTCAAGTCTTCCATTTGTTCCTTTATTGGACTGGGACTGTACGGCTGTAAAAGAACATAAATACGTGCAGGCGCCGCCAACATCGGATGAGAGGGATTGTGACGTCTCCCCCATTTGAGGGGAGAGAGGCCAATTTATTTGCCGAGGGAGGTGGGTAAGTCATCCGTGCATTGCTGTGGAACAACAGGGACATGATGGCCATAGATCACCTGTGGCCCACCTGCTTCTGAGGAAACGGCAGGGGCATTACCAGCTCCCTCATACGCCCAATT
>JAUZSZ010000086.1:5198249-5208756 GCA_034780575.1 Labeobarbus marequensis
CGTCTAAAAAATGTAAGACCACTTGAAATCATAATTAAGACTTTCTTGTACAATTTAAGACTTTAAGACTTTTTAAGACCCCGCGGAAACCCTGGAATATATTTAGTCTAAACTAGCATAAGTATACTGAAATGTTAAAGTATCTAGTAGAAAATAAATAGATATTTATGAGCAGAACTGTAAATTACATGTTGGTTTTTGGTTACATGGTTACATATTAACACCAATTTATTTGATGGTTGCAGACTGACACTTCTGTTTATTTTTGTAACATCAACTATTTCAGATAAAACCACCCCTAAATTGTGTTTACAAATGAAATAAACTTCTGTCAAATAATCTCTTAAATAATCTCAGAAATGTTAATAAAATAATATAAAAAACAACTGTAAAATACAATTAGAATACAAAAAAATATATAAAAACTTAGTTTAAAAATTTTTTTTAAAAAATACAAATTTATTTTTTATTATTTTTATTAAATAATATTTTATTAAACTTATTTTTTTCTAAAATTAGCGGTGGAAGAAATGTATGTACAAATGAAACAAACTTTGTTAGCTTTACACGTCTGTCAAATAAACTCTTCCTGTCTAAGTGGGCCGCTCTTGGCCAAAAAACAAACAAACTGCCAAGCGGACCAGACTTTGTTCTGATAGTCAGACGTCTGGCTATTTGACACTAAAATGCAACAGATGCACAAATCCATGATCTGGAGACTAAATAAACTAGACGGCTGGATTTGCAACCAAAACATGCAATACATGTCCCACTGACGCAAAGTCTGTTTGTGATATTTAATAAGTAGTGATTTTTTCCCAAGTGATAAATCAAGCTCTAAAACAATATTCTGTCTGTTTTTTTCACTTCTCTATTATCTCAAGTCTTCCCTAGAGCTTCCTGTAATCTTGTTGCGTCGTCATTATCTCACTTTTTTCATCTTACTTTATTCTTTTGATCCTTATCCTTCGTGTTCATTTACAATGTTTCTTTCTCTCATTAAAACCCAAAGCAATTCTTTCTTTGGAAGTATTCATATTTCTCTTTCAAAGGGGGCACATGGGCACTCTGAGGCTCTTTGTAGAACACGGCAGAACATCAAAACAAACTCACGCCAAGGCTCGAACAAAAGCCAGTGCGGTGGGCACCCGAGCGAAGGAGAATAGAAGATGCTCTCGCATTCAGCTCAGGGACGTCGGAAAGATTTGCGGGAGACTTCAAATGCTTCCCCTGAATTTTTAAGGAGCGCACTGAAAACTGACTTTGTATGTCATTCTTTCCATGAAACATAAATGATCCAAACTCTCAAGGGCGAAATGTCTGTCAAAATTAAGGGCATTTCTCTGGCAAATAAATGCTAAATACAGCAGATTTGCCTCGGCAGACGTCCCATGGTTTCAGAGGACACTTCAGGCCTGAGACTAAAATCATTGTCTCTTTTAATCAGAATAATGCTCCATAAGGTAAATTCATCTTTAGTTTGCATACTGTTTATATAAATTTATATAATAAAAAGTAATAATAATAATAATAAATATTGATTTTACTTAAAGTTTATTATACAATTACAATATAGTAATAATAATAATTATTATTGTTGTTATTATTATTAACATCACAGTGCAGAATTATAAACAGAAATAATATTTTTTTTAAACTGTCACTAGATAACAATTATATTACTTTTAAAGTTTATTATAAAATATACAATAACAAAATCGCAATAATAATAATTATTATTAATAATATTTTTTATAATATTAATAACAACAATAACACTAACAACAACAACAATTTATTATTATTATTATTATTATTATTATTATTATTATTGGGTTAACAACATCATAGCCCAGAATTGCAAACCAGAAATAATTATTAATAATACAATAATATGAATTTAATTGTATTTTTATGTTAGTTAAATTAATTTAATAAATTTTAATTTTATTTATTTTATTAAATTAAATTTATTTATTTTATTAAATTTAATAAAAAATAATACAAATACATTTTAAAAATGTTATTTTTAGTTAAATAATTATATAATAAAATAATGTGTTTTTAAAATTGGTGGTGGAAGAAAAGAAAGAGGAATGTTGCATTCTAAACTCGAACCCATTTCACCCACTAGAGCACCATAGTATGTGTTAACTATACAATATAAGGAGTTTTCCAACATAAACAGATCTGTGTCTCTCTCACCTGTGTCTGTGTGATGGGCCGTGAGGCCTTGTTCTCTTGCGAGAGGAAGAAGCAGAGGGACATAAAAAGCTCGTGCATACAGCAGCGGAACTCCTCCTCGTTCTGTCCGCCCGTGGCCAGCGCAAATAGCCGTCGCGACTGGATAATATACTTAAAAATATACTCCGTCGCCTAGGAAACCAACAGAATAGCAGATCTGAGCACAGAAAGCAACATAAAAGCCGCCTAATTAAGAATGCATGGGCTGTGTGGACTAATGCGATGTGGAAGTCATAACAGCCCGCAGCGAACCATTCCTAAGAAATTGAATATTCAGCACATCACAAATATAAATTGTGGCTGTAGAAAATCAGAAGATGGAGGACAGTAATGACAGACTAAATATCATTATGAAGGGCAGAATGGGTAAAAATGATTTGAGAGAGCGAGAAAAGACGTGTAGTGTGAAGTGTCTCACCTTCAGCACCTGTTGGATGTGTTCCTGACGATCCGCTTCAATAATGCGGTCCACATACCACTTCAACACCTTGATCAGATCCCTGCCAGAGACGCAAACACACAACACTGCAGAAAACTGAACACTGACATTATGTTTGTTTACTAGAATTGAAAGTATTTATAGGAAGATTCATGATGGAGATCAATCTGACGTGTTTCTGAATTGTATTTATTGCATTAAAAATTAGTTTGTAGAGTACTGTACTGATCCCATAATTTAGTATTAATAATAATGATAATAGTAATAATAATGACTAATATTAGCAAACTAACAGTATGTTTGTTCTGAGCCCACAATTTAGTAAATAAATAAATAAATAATGATGACTGAATATTGGCAAATCAACAATACATTTGCAGGGTACTGAACCCACAAACAGTCAATAAATAAATAAATAAATAAAGATGATCAAATATTGTCAAATTAACAATAAGTTTGTAGTGTAATGAACCAACAATTCATAAATAAATAAATAGATAATGATGACCTTGATGAATTAACAATATGTTTGTCGTGTACCGAACCCACAAAATAAATACTTTTTTTCTGAATTGCATTTATTGCAAAATTGGCATAACAGTATATTTGAAGTATATTACTAGTATTACTCCTGTAGTGCTAAGTCTATAACTGGATGTTTTTATGGATAGGAGAGAGAAAGTGATCAGAAACAGATGTTGGGTGCAATGTAGCGTGCAAATGTTGCAATCCGGATTCGAACTTGCATTATCTGTAGGAGCACCAAAGCCCAATGTAACCACTAAGCCATGTGTATTGATCAAGTTTTTGTGTCTTCTTCCCAAAACATTAGCATTCTAATCGAGCACATCTTTATTCTGAATTTCAAATAATCAATAGAAAAAAAAATAGATCTAAATGCAATTTTAAGTGAAGTCGTGATACTGCAGGAAAATAAGAGAGACTTCTTAATCGCAGTGTATCGTAAAAGCTCATGTATTGCAACACATAAAAAGAAGCATTGCAATAGCATCATATCGTGGGATCCCTGACAATTTGACTGTGATTTCCTAGCATTGCAATGAAAAGTTGAAGGAAAGTGACGTCCATCGCACCGGAGCCGAGTGAAGTACGAGAGGGAAGTTCTTGAGCTGATCTTCCAATGCTCTGCAAGCATGCGGTTACATGGTTTTTAAGAGACTAAAAATCACAACAAAAGGACAACTGAAAGTCAGAACACAAGAGACTTTAAATGAAAGAGCATGACGCAAAATATTTGCACCAGTGAGCAAGAATAACTAGAAATAAAAAGATGTGTCTAAACACCCCATGAAACTGGACTGTTGTGGATTTTAATGTGTCTATTTGATTTCATGCCAAAATAGGAGACAAAATTAACTTACTGCAAATACACTGTACAGTCTTTCTCATTTTTTAAGAGATCTTACGGCTGTCTGTTTGATTCTCTCCAGTTTTTAACATAATTGGTTGCGTAACATGCACATTCGACAACTGCGTAGGCTGTAATGTGGGCTGATCTCTGACCCAGATGAATGAACATGCAAAATGAAGTGCTATTCGAGTGAAGAATCAGTGCATCAAGTGAGCTGCGAACAAACATCCTGGACAAAAACAAACTACACAGTGACCCTACAAAGTATTAGGCACTTAAGCCACATTCAATGCATCAAATATCATGCATTATATAACAAAACACCAACCCAAGTGGCATTTATTTTATTGAAAGACAGCACAAGCACACTTCACAAGAACACATTTAAATCTCTACGTAACCATTTCAATTCAATGGATCGTTTCCAGGCATCCTGAGAGTTAAACGCTTCTGATTTTTAACGTACCTGTATGACAGGGTTCCTGCAAAGTGGCTTTCAATGTAGGTGTCCATGACTGGTTTAAAATGTTGAAACTTGCTGTCCTGTAGTAAGTTTATAATGTGCACCTGAATGACATAAAAAGCATACTCACAATAGGTCAAACAAAGCCTAAGAAATATCAACCAACAATAAAAGCATTATTAAGACACATAATATTTACAATCCTTGAATACTAACTGTAAAAAAAGAGAAGAAAAAATAATAATAATACAGAACATCACCAAACAAAGAAAACTGAAATGAAGTGAAGCTAACACAGGGGTAATATGCTCGCTCTTTTTTGTCCCTGTCAAAAAATGAGCAGTGGTATTCTGTACCAGTTGTAAACTCAAAAGCAAAGAGTAGTTAATTCCAGCATAAAGAGTGTTACAGTAATCCATCCTGGTTGAAATGAATGCATGAATAACAACCTCTAAATTGTTAAAAATAAGAACGTTTTAAGCTTGCGAAGCCCCTTAAGCTGCAAAAAACTGGCTCTGACAACAGAATTGATTTGTTTGTCAAATTTTAGTTCAGGATCAAGAATAACTTCCAGGCTTTTAACTTTTTCAAGGATGAAAATTATTTGAGCCCCAGAGTAGGGCTCAAATTATTTAAAAGGTTTGGAGACCCAAACAAAATAACTTCAGTCTTTTTCTGATTTAACTGAAGGAAATTTATTTTCCATCCAATTCTTGAAGTCCTCTAAACTAGCCACCAAAAAGGACACTGAATCTGAACCTGATTTTAGAGGGCAATAAAGCTGTGCATTATCTGAGTAAATGTGGTATGAAACTTTATGAGACTCAAATATAAAACAAAGAGAGAGCAAACACAGGGAGAATAAAACTGGACCCAGAATAGAGCCCTGGGGTACCCCACAAGTGATAGGAACTGAGCTTGATGAAAATTCGCCAATTTCCACAGAAAAACTCCTATTTGTGAGATATGATGCCAACCAGTCTAATGCTGTATCACAAATGCCAACCTCAAGAGTTAATATTTTTTAACAGGATGCAGTGATCTGCTGTATCAAAAGCAGCACTCAGATCCAGTAATAGAAGAATAGTACAGTTACAAGAGTCTGCAGATAACAAAAGATCATTTACTATGCTTAAAAAAGCAGACTGGGTAATGTGGTTTGCTCTAAAGTCAGACTGAAAAGGATCCAGGATGTTATTAGTATTTAAGCAGGGGAAAATCTGTTTTAATACAACCTTTTCCAACATGCAATCTCACTGGCCTCTATTGTGCAAAAAAAATGAGGGTCTGTACCTACCAGACAATCAAACACCTTGAGTGCATATCTTTGTGAGCTCTCGTCCAAAATGCCAAAAAGTGTGTCCAGTGTATCCTGTAAAAACTGATTCAAGATATTTGACTTCATTACTAAATGTGCACCAATTAGGGAAAAGATCACTGTGATTGACAAGTTCATTAACCAACAGCAAGGCTGTGAAGGGCAGCTGACCTTAACTATTTCTGACCCATCGATCTCTTTGAGTTTAGACAGGCTGTCGCTGATTCTCTCTGGATGGGCTCTCCACTTCAGTAAATCCAGCATGTCACCTGCAGGAAACAGCCAATAAGCAATCAGTGTGTAAAACTTCATGCCAAAATGTTCCCGTGTTCTGTGATGCATCATGCCAAGAAAACTTCCAACTAGGGACATTTTGTCCTATCATATCCTGTACAAAGAAACGCACACATTACCGTTCTGAGTAAGTTTGGTAGAACAGAGGAATGATGTGATCCATAGGGATTCCTTAGTGCCTTTCATAGTTTGGTTGTTGCCGGGCAGATCTGATTTTGAGAAGGGCAGTTTGAGGTAGCGAGCACAGTCTTGCAGGTTAGTGTTCTCCTCACACTGGAAAACATGCATGAAAAAGATCCTGTCAACCATTTCATCTTAATTTTTAATATATCCAACATGTTTTTGATAATAAACAAATCACCACACAATCAAATAAATAAATATATAAATGCATGAATTCTTGCAAAAAGAATGTGAAAAAATATTGAAAATTATTATTTTTTTGTTTATATTTACAAATGATAAACCTACACATATTTATACATAAATAAACATATAGACCTATACAGCATGTAGCATAGGGTATATCATTTAATTATAAATATAAACAAAAAATATGTGTCATGTTTTTATATTATATTTAAAAAATTAAATTGTAAAATTCATTTAAAATTATATAACTAAATATTAAATAATATTTTAAGTATATTTAAATTATCAGCAATGTATATGGAAAATAATTCTTATTTTACTATTGAGCTGTGGTCATTTCGTGTGAAATATTAAAATTATTATGCAATATAATCCAAAAATAAATAATATAATATAAAAACATGACAATTTATATATTTTTTGTTTATATTTATAATTAAATTCTACACATATTTATGGGTTAGGGTAACCCCAAACATAAGCTACATACTGTACATATATAAATATATAGGTCTATGTTTATAAATATATAAATATGTGTAGGTTTATTATTTGTTTATGAATATAAACCAAAACAAAATCATATATCAATATCATATCATTGGGGTTACCCTAACCAATAAATATATAATCCAAAAAAATAATAATATATAATAAATAAATATAATAAAATAATAATAAAATATATTAAATTATTTATTCATTTTTAGATTATATTATGCAATAATTTTACTTTTTTTATTTCAATGAAAATTTTAACATTTTGCAAAACGCCTTCTTTTGTGTTCCACAGAAAACAAAGTCATATGGGACCGTAACGAAGGCAAGTACAATGATGACAGATTAGTTTTATTTCTGACTGAACTATTGCTTTAATTAGCCTCATGCAATCACTCTACATTCAGTCAGCAGTTCTGGTGCCTCCAGCAGAAATGCAAACAGCTGACTTATTTCTTTTTTTTTTAACATTTATCTTGCTAAAACCGCTACACATACTGTAAAAGGTCAGCAGAACTGCTGTTGTACATTGTATTGTACAACCAGTACAATACAATGACACAGTGACACAGTATTACAGGATTCGGTGATATCTAGTGTGTTACATCGAGACGTGTGTAAACGCTGAAGCAAACCGCCCTATTTCAGCGGGTGTAAATAGGCCATGAGAAGCTCACAGCATCATACTGGGCCTATTTATGGGCTAAACCTTTCTGAAGCTGCACACATTGATTCATATACACTAATAAAAGTTATTTTATAAGTTGTACATGGTTAGAATTAAATGGGACATATGGAAAACAGGATTTTAATTGCAATTTTGTAGATCTGCTGTTCAGAAATCATCAGAACATTATTACAGTCTTTTATTTGATCAGCAAAAGATTCTTTAATGAACTGATGTACTAATGGAGTGCGAAGGATGACAGTACAACATGACACAAACAACAGCAGCTCATCTGTGCATGTGTGTTTGTGACCTCTTTTAAGCCTGTTAAATCCACAAACACTTCCACAGGCTGCAATTACCAGAACTGTGTCCGAAGCGTGCTGTTAAATTGGGTGTGCCGCAGGGATGTGTTATTTAACTCTTACACTTTTTAATAAGAAGCCACTTTTTTAATTCAGGGCTTTTTGAGGCAAAAAGGAGCATGCAGAATGAAATAAGTGTCAGCCAGGACAATGTTGTCGTTTGACATACAGTTGCTCTTAAATTGCATTTGTTGCAGAAAAGCCAAGGAGACATTTTGACAGCTTTACCTTATGAACAATGAGCTCGTGGGTGCCGTCAGGCAGAGTCCGCCCGTCTTCCTGCATTAGAGGAACGAATGAGAAGCCGAACAGCTTCTTTTCCCCCTTTTCTTTTGCTGGAGAACACAAACACTGTATATTACAAGCCAAATCCAGTTAAAACTCCATAACAATACAATACAGTTTTTACGCTGGAACATTGACATTGACATCTGGAGCTTTAGGCCACTACATGTCTGTGACTCTTCTTGACAATATCAGGAAAATAGTCTGTATGTTGTGTTTTGGATGCTGGTGTTAAAGAGCAATACGGCCTTAGTAAACCAGTCATCAATATTTAATTATTAAATTAACAATTCATAGTCCTTAATGATTACATTAACCAGTCTTTTTGTAATTTTGAGGAAGAAAAAATGGACAATGTATAATATTTGGTCAATATTGTGTAAAAATGAAGATAATAATATTAAAATGAATATATATATATATATATATATATATATATTTATATATATATATATATAAATCATATTTAACATTATTATTATTTTTAAATTATTAAAATAATTATTTTACATTATTTTATTATTCATTATTATTATTTATATTAATATATTGGTTTATGTCAGTTTATATTAAAAAATGTAAATAAATAAATATTTGTACAAAAAATATATATTTTAAATATATTATTAATACATTAATTAATATGAATATTAATATGTTAGTGCTCTCTCTCTCTCTAATAATTCGATAATAATTCTTCCATACACCCAAACTTTTGATTTTATTTTTCTCAGTGAGTCATGCCGTGTACAGAGGCATAAGTGTCTTAAAACAGGAAAATCACAAGGAACTATGTCTCACACATTCAAACGTCAACTACTGAATAATATAAGAAAAACATAAGCCATGTGAAATGACGTGGCCAGTGACATCGTGTTATTTCATTTACACAAAACCAAAGCCGCATCAACCAATCATTTAGCTCCAGTATCATTATTCTGAATAAAAACCTTGATTCTCAACTCTACACCAGCACCAAAACTAGCATAGACCAATCTGGACCAGCACAAAAATTCATACTGGTCAACAGATCAACGAATGATGTTCTTCAGATGATTCGAGGTGTTTTGGTGTACAGAAAGTCTATGTCTATGTCTACTTGCCCATATTAAGTGCCCATTAGTGATGTTCTGACTCATACGGTTTACTGCTACATCTCCTGCACTTTCAACACTCATTTGAAATTCAGCCAATTTAACTTCCCCTCTCAACTAAGTGTGGGAAATACTATCTTGCCTCAGTCTTATGTGAATATGGAATGCATCCTAAAACGAGGAACACAAAGAACAATGGTTTTCTCAGCAGTGGCGTTGGACTTACTGGAGCAGTGGCGGAACTCGAAGCGCACATGAGAACCGCGGAACATGTCGACTGGGATGGGCAGCTTGATTAGCTCTGCCCAGCGTGGGCTGTTGTTATGGTAAAGCACGAAGGTGTGATACTCATCTCCACCCGGCTCGCCCGAGCCCACAGCCACAAACCCCTGCAGAGAGACAGTCGACAGAAACTGAGTGTGAGAGGATACAGAAAACCCCAAACCTCTCACTGCTCCACCTCGATGGCTGTTTGTCAGCCGTGAGTGTGAAAACTATATGTGCCAGATTTAGATGAGCTTGACATTGAGGAAGTTATCTTTAATGTCATTTCACATTACCTTAGCAATGTGTTTTTTGGTTTTGGTATCCCAGAATGTGTGCACTCATTATAAAATCAAGTTATGAATCTAAAAACCTTGAGGATCTGTCCATCGGCGTCCAGTGCGTAGACGGTGACCTCTACGTTCCTCGCCACGCTCTTGCCTCCCTTCTCAAACTCGCTCTTCTCCAGTGTTATGTAGAGATCATTTCTCATCTCACCTTCAAAAGAACAACATATGTGGAAAAAAATTATTTTAAATCAATATTTAACACAACAAATTGGGAGACCATAGATTTACTTATCAGTAATTTAATAAATTACATAAATATATACGGTTTATTTATTTTTTATTATACATTTTTGAATAAAAAGTAAAAAATGCACACATACTTATAATTGCATAATTTAAAAAAAATTATAACTATATATGTATACAGTGGGTACGGAAAGTATTCAGACCCCCTTAAATTTTTTCAATTTTTTATGTTGCAGCCTGATACTACAATTGTTTAAATTCATTTTTTTTCTCATTAATCTACATGCCGTACCTCA
>JAUZSZ010000086.1:5382068-5393558 GCA_034780575.1 Labeobarbus marequensis
AAAGAGGAAGTTCTTGGTTAAAAAATAGAAAACATACAGTCCTCAAAGTCATTCTTATAGTAGGGATGATAGTTTTGACTATTTGGTCCACTTCACGACTTGTTTTGAACAAGAATGGTCAGTCTAGACTTGCAGAAACCATCTGATTGTACAGCAACCAACCTTCATTTTCTCTCTTCAGTACAGTGCAAGTAAATCTGAAACAAATGATACCACAGTACTGCACAATTACAGAGCAGCAAGAAATGGACAAGCAGAAAATATGTTTTTGGGTACAAATTAAACAATGAAAAAATAGTTGACTAATTTGTACTGACTGTATCACAGATATTATTAAGAACCAGTATATACTTTAAACATAAAAACATTTTAAATAACACAAACCTTGTATACTTTGGCTAACCTAGCAATTTCCTTCGAGCATTAATTTTCACAGTCTGGTATCTTGGAAACACAAATTTATCCTTGTCTAAATTCCACACAACAAAAAGATTATGAGACACACATTATTGCCATTTAACTTCAATTAAAACATGCTACCAGGTGATTCAATAAAGAGTCTGTCTCATTTGCAGTCTCACACTCCTGTTGGCGTTGAATTAAATGACTATATTCAATCCAAAGCATCTGTGGGGAGAGTCTATTTTAGACACAGTCCACTGAGTGAGTTTCTATCTGCCATCGCTCTGTCTCTCTGCCTCGCTTTGCTCATGACAGGTGAGCTAATTACCCTTCCAAGGTTATTTGCCTACATCAACGCTTTTAATTCAAGCTATTCAGCTGCAGCTGTTCAGATAAATAATTTGAAATCACAATCGAAATCAGCTCATATCTATGAGCTTTGAGACCATCTACACTAGAGGGGATCACACTATGGGTAAACATTTTTTTCCCAGCAGATGAACAATAAAAACAATAACAGCTGATCAGAAACAACCCGACTTTTAAGCAGCAAATGGGATAACTGCAGTGCACTTATAATAAACAATGTTATTGCGTGCTAATATAATTAACCTTACAGTTATTTTCTTGATGTCAATAGGGGCTTTCACACAAGGGGAATGTTTTCATAGTTCCTAGAACTATTAGCAGAAGTACCCACTTTTTGGCGTGTTCGCACTGCAGGAACTAGGAACGGTTTTAGTTCTAGGAACTCCATTTGGAGGAACTAAATTAGTTCCTACTTCAGAGTAGGGTTTAAAACAGTTCTATAAGAACTACCAGTGTTGTAAGTGTACACTGATTGGCCAAACGCATACAAAACACTGGCTACCTGGCATTTTTAAAAATGCCATGTTAAAATATTTACCCTACGAACATGGAAAACAGCGATAACGGCATTTACCTGTTATTTGCAGCATTGTGTTCTTTTCTCAGCCTCTGTGATATGTAACATTGAAAGTTATCATAGGAGATTTAGTCAGATTTTCATGCCTTTTCAATTGCGTAAATTGTGCTTTTATATTCCATCTCCATTATCACAAAACCAACGACACGCAACAGAACAGCTACGATCATGGCGTCCTCAATTCACCGGTTGTTGATGTCCATAAATACCACAAATAAAGATGTCGCTGTCAGCTGCTTCAGAGTTCCTGCTGCCGGTGCAAATGCAACCAGGAAAACAACTCGAGGGAGAAATTGGTTCTCTAGGAATCACCAAGATGGCTAGCTCCTAGTTCTTAGAACTACACGGTGCAAAAGCCCCTAATGTAATCCCTTTGATTCTACTTACCACGAGTTTCTGTCATGGGAGGCAGGTGCGCTAACATGGATGCTAAACACTGCAGCCCCTAGCATCAGTCGCTAATGTGCCTCTTGAGATCAGAGGAGTGAGGTTTACTTGCACAGCACTTACTAGCTGGCCTCCGTTACACTCAACCCCCTAAACCTCACTCCCATCCGGGTCACGGCACCAATTCTACTCACAGTGTTCAGTCTGAATGGGATTTGAACTGGCATCTCCGGCACAAGCAACATATAAATGTTACATATAATTATAGTATATGTTTTACAACTGATTTGTCTCTGGTAAAAGCCATGACTTTTACATGCTCAAGAGGAATCAGTCTTAAATCATGCATTGAATATCTTCAAATTAATTGTCTGTTGAGTGCAAAGCACCTTGTGCAATTCCATGTTATGATTCTGACCCAATTGTGCAGTTTCATAATATGACTCTGACATCTGCTTACTCATAGCTGATGTATCTGATTTGGAAAGACACACAAGGTCCAGATGAGTGTGCGTGTGTTTGTTCATCGTGATCTGACTCAGCAATCCTCTATAGGTGAAGCAGAACACTGCTAATTCAGTTTAGAGGATGAAGCTAGCTTTAATCTAATCACTGCAAAAACAGTTCTGCCGTATGTACATGAATCACTGGCCTTAGCAAACATGCTACACTCTGCCTCTGCTAACAACACAGAAATGTCAACAAGTAGTAGGAACTGGGTTCTGGAGGGTAGATTATAAAACTGACATTAATGTTCTCCATACCTTTAAGAGACAAGCAAGGTAAGGTTTTCCCCCTCACTTTGAAAGAACAGCCTCAAGGTAGCCGTAGTTCACCCACCTGCTGTGCTGAACTAATAAAATGCATGAAAGTGACTCTAAAATGTTGCCTGGGAGATGTGTTCAGCTGCAGTGAAACGCAGGTCGTGCTCTCTAAAGGACAAGAATGAACGAACTGACAGAATCACTGTTTCCATGACATCACATGCCCTGTTTTTACATAACTGAAATGCTATATATGTGCATTATAGCTATATATAAAACAGAGTCAGGTGCTGCATTACCCTCCCTTGTTCCCTATGTCCTGAATCAGGATATTGTGAGCATGAATTTGCATGGGAAAGGCAATTGGGGTACTGATGACTCAATTGTGTGCATTAAAACATCCCTGGTATTTCAACAGCTGTAACGTAATAGAACTAGTCATTCTGATGTTTCATTTACTTTCAAAAAGTGCAGTGTTATATGCAGTCAACCTACATTTTTTGGCTTCAAAGAGACAGAAAAGATTTTCAGCACAAGGTTAGTGTTTTTACTGTGCATTGTGGGAGTTTTTAGGAAGTGAACGTTTCATTGCACTGTAATGATTTTGACAACGAGACAGTCAGTAGTGCCAGAACAAGCTATTCTAACTAATCATCACTAAAAAAAGAGGTATGCTAGAACACCTACTTACCAAAATATTTCTTTTAAACAGACTTTATTAAAGGACACTGGTCTGTTGAAAAAGAATTAATGAAGTCAACTCTTCAACACAAAAACCCTACAGAAAATACAAAATATAATATGGCACGATATGGTTTAAACATTGGCTTTTGTAGAGGTCCTGGAAAAACAACTAAACCAGACCTACTCTACTGCTTGTCAAAAAAAAAAAAAGAAAGAAAAAAAAAAGAAGTAACAACCTTTTAAAGGTACAATTAGATTTCTTGCTTGACTTTGCCTGAGACCGAATACACTGCAACACACATTTCACCCAAATCCCGAGAAAACCCACTTAAAACTTAATAAATTAACACAAGGCACTTGGCGCTGACAGTCTCAATACTGTATATGAGATAAGACACTATATTATAGTGGCTATATTATGTATATATGGCACACAGATAAACAGAAGAAACCGCCATATGACAATGGGGGTCAATCCTGTTCCTTAAGATCAACCTACCTGCAAGGTTAAGTCTGAATATTTCTTAATATAAATAAAAATTAGGTGTGACTCTAAACATTGGAGGAAGGTAGATCTTTAGAAGCAAGAATAAGCGATCCACATATCCCAACCATAACTGATTAAAGTAATTTGTTAAAGGCAACTGAACAGTCAATAAAGAATATCCCACAAATTGCATAGAAAAGATATATGGTGATATATGTACATTATGTAGAAGCAAACCAACTGGTCACCTATGATCGGACTAGTTTAATCCCTTGCCTCGTGTCTAGTATGCTGGGAGGGAACCAAGAAAGTTTCAGTCTTCTGACGCAGCGCAAACACACACTACACAGCCACAGGATGTTGAGTCCGCAGCACCAGTTCGCCACAGCCACCAGTGGGTACGTGGCCTTGGGGAAGTGTGTTTTCCAGTGCTTGGCCACATCACTTCCGGTGGGCAGATGGAGAGCGTAGTCACTCCAGGGTCTGGACACACCGTATATAGCAGAGATGACCCGACCCCTCTCTGACCACTGCACGCCACTGTCAGGATCGCAGTTGTATTTCACCCACTCAGCGGTGAAGTCTCCCAAACGAGGGGCTTCCTGGGCTTCGGCATCCTGGACAGGGCTCATCTTGGCTCCTTGTACTGCCACATACATCTTTTCCACCTTTCGTACCACCTTCACCCACGGCGCAGAATGCTCAGTGTCCAGGACCAGGATGAGGCGGGAGGAGAAGCCGGCATTCCGTTCCTTCCACATATCAAGGATCTGCTGCAGACGCAAGCAGTCGCCACCTGTGGACAATAAAGGTTGTCAATCAATGAAAAGGGAGGCTGCTTTTTTGCTTTTCCAAGAGGCCAGAATAAGCTGTACCAGACCTTAGGGGCCGGTTTTACTAAACAGGGTAAATTAGCGCGAGAGCGCAATTCCAAAACATTGCTGATAGGCGTGGAAATTTCTGCAGGTGATTTACTGACAACGTGCAAATTAAAGAACACAGACGCAACATCTCATTTCCATAGTGACCAATGCAATCTACCAAGTACAGCGCAAATTAGCGTAAGGATATATACAGATAATGTGTTCTTCTGGGATTCCAAATAAAAGTGTGTGGAAAAATTCCTCTCCCTTCTTCCACGCGCTCTCTGTTCTCTGCGGCGCCTCCTCCTAGCAACAACAAATGTAGCCATTTCAAGCGCAAAATAGTTTAAGACATGCTTTTTTGGCCATTAAATAATGGTGCAAAAAACCAGTAATTTGACAAGCGCAAACATTAGTACATAATGTTGCGTGATTCATTTGAATACTCTCCTCCCATAAATTTTGCGTCTGAAAGGGAAACTCCTAGAAATATATATTCAATAAGATCAGGTGCAAATATAACTCTCTCCACACATTTTGCTAATTCTTTACTGCGTGTTTTTAGAAAATCCTGACAGTACTATTTCAACGCCAAAAGACTGGTTTGCGCTGATGCATGCTGTTAGTAAATCTGGCCCTTGGTCGTTAACTACCAAGGGGTTGCCAGCTCTAGACTAGTTCAAACAACGTGACTATTCATCATTGCACCAGCTTGAATTCGAGAAATTCCCATTCACAAATACAGAAAGTGCTGACAACGTGATGGGCTGTTGCTGCAGGGGAAACGCAGAGAGACGTGCGAGCAACGCGGAAAAGGTGCAAGAAATCTGACAGTTTGCCACGCTGCGGGAAAGACTGCAAATAATGCTCGGGAAGTACCTCGTTCAAAAACTGAATGAGGATTCCTGGCTGTTTCTCACCCACCCTGGTCTGATCAAACAGTATGACAGAGGCTGTGACATCCCATATCGCTCATAAGGATTAATACCTCACTGAGTTACAGGACGCACACACAGGCAGGAAGATAAAGCATGGTGGAGCGATGGAGCCAAGATATATCTTTACAGTTCGGAAAGCTTTCAGAACGATAAATTGCTGAAGCCCAGCCAAAATAAAAGCATTCTTGCCTTGATCTCTTTTACAAAGACCTGAAAAAGCTATATTGATTTTAGCATTTAAGAACCTATGATATGAATAACTCCCGATTGGTACATGACATACAGAAATTAATTGAGTTTGGGTCTTCATCCATACATTTTCACCTATACACGCGGTACAATTCATAACCTTAACACTCAGTTAATTTAGATCATTTCTATCCTACCAATTGCACCTACTATCCAGCTCTTACCTGCCAGAGTCCAATCTCCACTGGGAAGTGTGTGGCCACTGTAGTAGAGGATGTAGGTGTCATGCCGCGGGCCTTCTGCGGTGCAGAGCTCCAGAAAAGAGCGCAATTTGGCCTGCAGGGTGTCCAGGCTTAGACTGGTGGAGTAGTCACATCCGAAGGTCTGGATGAGGTGGTGGGAGAAGAGTCGCTGCACAGCATTCAAAGTAGCTGTGGAGTGCAATTCCTGGGCTTGGCCTGGAGGCAACAGCAACGGCTGTCCATCCCGACTGCATCCCATCGAGAAAAAGAGAATAAAATGATGAGTGAAATGTAGAAGAGAGCCTGATGCTTCTGAATTGCTAACTGGGTCACCTTGACCTTCTGAGTGTACACTAACCCATGTACAAAAAAAGAAGAGGGATAAGAACGAAGGAGAGTAAATTCAAAAAGATCTTGAAAATGTAAGATGCAGAAAAAGGTACAAAGAAAAGGAGAAAGGCCATAGTAAGGATGACGTTAATACTTCTCGCAAGGTAAGCCTAACCTGTTCTGCCTTTCTAAAAGAGAACGGCAAAGCTTCTGCCGTTAATATTATCCAGAACAGTACTCGCTAATAAAAAGTCGACAATTAACACTCAAGACCATTATGATCCCCTCATACACTTATTTCCCAAAGATTGTAAAACCAAAACCAACTCTTTGTGGTGGCAGTGTTGAAAGATCATTTCCCCTGCTTGCTGAAGACTGAAATGGCAAGTCTAAGGCACAGTGACCCATGAAAACTACCCACGCAGGTGCTGAGCTATTCAAGCGGAAATGACTCCTTCTCTGAGCTTGTTTGTCAAGACTCTTTCCTTCTCTCTCAATCCTGCAACTTTCCTGCTTGCATTTTTCTACTGCTTTAGATTCTATTTTTTTCTGCTCAACCCATCCCTGTTCAATGCCTCTTGTTCCCAAACACAACATTTTAAAAATAATATCATGACCTAAGGCACAATTAGCTGAAATTACATTTCACTAGAAGTTTACTAGCCACAAGGCATTTATCAGAACAGATAAATAAGATTTTAATTAAAAGGGCTAATAAATTGTTCACAGCTTATATAAACTATTAAAATGCTTTCTGGGTGAACCATCTAAAAATTTGGATGATGGCCAGAGCTCTTTCCTTTTAAATGTGAAAGGAAACAGTACCACAGCATCTGCTAAGAATAAAAACGAGCTCTTGCTTCTGAAGGCGAGCCTGTCGACCTGAGCATTTCTCTCTCATCCCTCCCTCCCCTCTCATCTTCCCAAGAGGCTCTCGTTATGGTAAAATCATGATCTGTACCCATCAAATGGAAGATTACACCTTGCTACATTCCCCTCATGCGCCCGCTCCACACTGAGCCTTTTCACCAAGAGTGCTGGAATACTGAGCGTGAAGAGGCCGTGGAGCTGCATCCTAATCGACATCATAATCAGCAACCTGACTGAAGGCCTGCCCTGTACCCCACCCTCGCTCTCTCAGTATGCATGGCACATGCTTCCCCCAGCGGGACCAGCAATAGACCAAGTTTATTAAAGGCTATGAGCTTATTTAACGCTAACATGTGTTCATAAGATCCAATCCGGGGTGGTTTTCCACCCTTCTTTTTCTAAAAGACTGATCAATTTGCACATTCAAGATGAGGAAGAGTGGGACAGCAGATTATTCCCCTTGATAGGGTAATCATGATTATTAATCATCTTCCTGATCTAGATACACAAACAAAACAAGCTGTTTTAAAATACTTTATCTTCATCACAGTGAAATCACAACCACGGCCAGATTCAAATATCAAAAGCTATTCAGTATTCAGCAACTTGACCTGACCTCAAGAACAACAATGTGAACTATACTGGTAAATAAAGGCCAATAAAAATCAAAGTCATTTGCATATACTGTTAAAGTCTTAAAGGTACAATAGGGTCAGAGAAAGGATGGAAAGAAGAAGTAATGTAAAACTGTTTTTAGTGCAACAAAATAGAATAAGCATTGTAAGTGTACATTAAGAAAAATGCTATGCAAGTGCAGACCATGGCCCACTTAACACCTAATATTTAATATATAAATATACTTTTGCAGTGGGTATAGCTATTTAGCTTATATGGATTGACACAAACAGAAGAAACTATTAATCCACAAACATAAATAATAGCATTTCAGATAAATTTTAATAAAAAAAGTTTCCTTTGAATTTATTTTCTCTGAAACTGAATTGCACTTGAAGTTAAGTCTTGCATTGCTGCTAATATTATTACTTTATGATAAATTACAAGTATTTCTCAGTTGCAAGTCACTTTAAGCTTCAGCTAAATGAATACATGTAAATTAGTGCTGTCACATGATTAATCGTGATAAATCTAAGTTTTTGTTTACGCAATATGTGTGTGTACTGTGTATATTTATTATGTATATATAATTACACACACTTGCATGTATATATTTCAGAAAAACATGTTATATTTATATATTAAATATATTAATCGTTTGACAGCACTAATGTAAATGCATGTGACCTGATTCTAAGAAATATGATTCATAAGAAAAACAGTTTCTCAGGTATCAATGTTTGTTATATAAAACATTAACAAGAAGATTTCTGCATGGTATGGATTTTTATCAATGTACTTGAACATGTAAGTCAGAAAATGCCTTTGCATGCCATATCCCTGCTGTGTATATATGTATGTGCCTTTACCTGATGTAGCAAGTGGGAATTACCACCGCATACCCAACGCAAGTGCCTCCCAAGCAGTTTCCCAGTTCGTGGAAGAGTCCATGAGCCAGAGACTCCAGTGGCAGTACCACTAAAAACACACTCATGAAGAGTCCATTAGCAACCTGTGGAGAGGAACCCTTGGTGATCAACAACTCTGAAGTGGATTTAAAGGTACATCCAGACAAACACACTCTAACTTTAAGGCAGAGTTTAAAAATACTGACATTATACACATCTTGATGTATGCACATGATCACAAAACCACAATTAAAGAGGCTATGCTGGCAATAGTGTACTAGATTACTACACCAGCTATTTAGATTAATTTCAACATTGATATTTGCTCGATTTGATCTTCAATTTTAAGTGTTCTAGATCTGTTTTATGACTCATTATTTGATCAGTTTGTCAGATGCCACATGCTAAATTAAACACGCAATGTGATGACGCCACGTGAATCTAAATTTAAATTCTACATTTTTCGGTTGTATGCTACATAACATACAATTCACATACACATACAATTTGCTTTAAAAATAGAGCACACTGTGCAGTCTTCAGTGAGTAGTATGCTAGTAGTCCTTTTGTTCTCAGGCCTGTTCATTTTAATCAAGAATATACCTCTGACTCACCAGCATACTGTTTTCATAGGCAAAATCACATTTATTATAAAAAATGAAACATTGCATTTGTTTTACGCTCTGGATAACATTAGCAAAGTTAAAAGTGCTTCTAATGACTCATTGCAGCATTCATATCTTAGCATTAAATCTCAAGTGGATTACTATAAAGGTTAGATTAGACTCTTGTGCCCAAGGCCTGATGGCTGGTTTCTTGAGTTGTCCCCATTTAACACTATGCATTATTGGTGTAGACAAAACATTATGGCATATATTATTTTTAATATATTAACAAAAATATGAGTCATTTATGTTATCATTTACTCACCCTAATGTCATTCTAAGTAACTTTGTTCTGCAGAACACAAAAGAAGTTATTTTGTAGAATGTTAACCAAACAGTTTTGGATACATTTACTTTTATTGTATGGGTAAAACCAGTTGAAACATTCTTCAAAATATCTTCATTTGTGTTCCTGAAACACAAAACAAAGAAAATATTTTGAAGAATGTTTTAATTGCTTTTTTCCATACATTAAAAAAGTCTGGGGTCCAATGTTTTGTCCTCAATCATAGAGACAAAAAACTATTTTTTTTTTTTTTTTTTAGAAATCCCTTTTGTGTTCCACCAAAGAAAGTCACAGAGGTTTAGAATGACATAAAAGTAAGTTTAAGATGCCATAATTTTCACTTTGGTGTAGCTAAATGATCCCTTTTACTAGCATTCATAAAACACATGTGCCTATTGCCACCTTTAAAAGTGGTTTGAGTGATAGGATGGCAATGCATCTCCATTATTCAATGAAGTTTCATGTTAATGACAAGTATTTTCCAACAAGATTCATGATATCTTGATAAATCAGAATGATTCTGAAAGCATTATTCAACATGCTTTACCTGCCATGAGACGGCCACTAGTATGATGGTGGACATCAGGCAGAAGAGCACCAGCCGTTCGGAGATGAGGCAGAAATGACGCATGCCCCTGGAGGCCATGATCCTGTCCAAATTGAGCGTTTGCGAGCGCTGGGCCGCCCACATCTTCTGACACTCGCTTAGCTTGGTGTGGAAGCACCATAGCGTAACGAGGAACACCATGTGGCACAGGAGCCACAAAAGGCCAAAGACGCAGAAGCCAGGGATGACCAGGTACCAAACTTTCAGGTTACCCAGCTTCAAGGCACAGAGCACAAAGAACGCCAACTCAACAAATGCCAGCGGGAACAGAGAAAATCTCCTCCACAGACGACCGGCTGAGAGATACTGCTTCCAGCGTTCCGTCGCTGACAATCTGCTGAAGTACACGTCCAGAAGAGGCTCGCAGATAAGCCGTCCCAGGTAGCAGCTGAGCGCGAAGGGGTTTGTTTGGATCTCCAAGGACTGGAAAAAGGTAACGGCGGTGATCACAGCAAAGCAGGCTAGATTAGGGAGAGCCAAGGGAGACTTCATGCGAAGGTCCATGATGAGAGCCGTTAACGATAACGTCAGAGCAATCATGGCCAGAGATTTGTGGAAAACCAAGCTGATGCTTGCGACCCCAAATCCCAAGAGCTCTAAAAGCTCAGATGAGGTGAGAACGACTGGTTTATATGTAGCGCTACCGCACAGACGTTCTGTTAGGGCCCAAAGCGTCCGAACAGCCACGCTAGCGAGCAGCAGGTAGTTTGTAACTTGCTCCTTTATGTCGTTCTCCAGAGACTGGCTGTTCAGGAAGCACAGGAGTCCCTGCAGGAAGCCGAACCACAGGTGGAAGAGACTCAAACTGGCCGACTCCATCAAAAAGTAGTAGTAGAGGATACAAGCTATGGCCGAAACGAACAAACCCAAGATGAAGATGACCAGAATCATGGGCTCTGCAGTCTGTTCCCATCGTACGTACATTCCCAAGCACACAGCTACCAGCAAATTGAAGCTGGAGAGATACCCCAGACAGCGAAGGGAGGACCACATGTCCACACCCTTGTCCTTCTCCTCTTGGCCAGACATTTTTGAGTATAATCACAGAGGATTAGGCCTCACTCCTCCAAGACTAGGAATAGAACAAAGAGATGTTGGTACTAAAATCAGTGATGCAATTACAAGAACATAAAAAACAATCATAAAACTGATATAAGCTCAGAAAACTGAATAATCATCTTGAAAAGGTATCTTAACAAATGATGCAAAGAAAAAGGCGAAGTCGAATTACTACACAATTACACAATTTCTTTTACAGAACATACAGTTATTTATACTGTAAAAACTACATATACAGAATATACAGT
>JAUZSZ010000086.1:5486500-5498676 GCA_034780575.1 Labeobarbus marequensis
CCAATAGCAAGAGACATGAGGGCAAGGGAAGCATGACACAAACAGGAACCATAACTAAACTTCAAAATAAAAGACATAACAAGAACCTGAAACAAAACCCAAAACAGACCTTACAATGGGGTTTGCCACTCTTTAGCTCTTATGCTCCAGTGAAAACAGGAAACTGTCACAAGGTCACAAATTGTATGAATTTCACAACATAAACCTAAACCTTTCTCGTTATTCCCAGGTTTGAATGCAAAATGCATGTTTTCACCGTGGACTTAGTCTTTTGCACCCCACTGTAAATACGTCAAAACACATCAATAAAAGCAGCTTTTTAGCTCTTTAACTAACGGCCGAACAAAATATAGTGCCATGCACAAATTGCTCGATAAAATGAGGAAGTAAAAACAGTCATCAAATTGTTAGCATAAACGCTTTCTTCATGGAGTGATTGCATGGAATGCATTTCTGCTAAGAGGACTGTTTTCAGGGTAGAGAGACGGCAACATTTCAATGGTTTCACTGTTTCCATGGTGATGCAGACTTCAGCCTTGCTTTCGCTGTTGTCATGATGCTCTCTGCCCTCGCTCGGGGTTCACAGTCCACATGAAAGCATCAGGAGAGAATTCTTGGCTGTTTCGGAGAGGGATGTCAACAGACTAATAATTGGGCCGTCACGCCCTCAGTGAACGCACACTGACTGTTTCCTCAAAGCAAATTACATCTACAATTCTCTTTGTTGGAAGGTTTTACCACAGTGACAGTTGTAAACTGTCAACATTTTTTGTTAGATGTCAACGCTGCATGCGGTCCCTTCTGAAACGAGCAGCTGATGATAGTATCGCTGGTGTTCGTTTGGCCAATCTGTTTAATTATTTTAGCCTTTTCTGTGCATAGTTGAAATGGTTTTAAGTACTCTTTCTAGATTTCTGGCATGTAGAAGGTGTAAACACGAGCTATGGCAGTGCTGTCGACATGTGACGTGATATTATTTACTGTGATTTCCTGTTTAAGCTGCCTGTGCATGTAAACGCTCCATATAAATAGTGCTTAGATGTGTTCTTGCAGTAGAGAAAGGTGTTAGCAACACCAAGTTATGGGTTTGATTTTCAAGGAATCCTTAAATTTATCAAATTTATGCCTTGAATGCAATGTTACCTCTATCTTAAACCAGCTGGTTTTCTGTTTTCCCTGGTTGGTCTGTTGACTAGTTTTAGAGAGATTTTTTTGGCTTTGCAGCCAGCTAAAACAACTGAAAACCAGCTTGACCAAGATTAGAGACCATGTTGACCCTTGAGCAGTGCTGAAAATAATTTTTACAGTCAAAAATGACAAGCCTTTTAAAAAATTGCTTTAAATCTGTCATTATCAGAAAATCTTGGATTCTATCTTTTTGCCAACTTGTTGTCTTTCAGTTAGCACAGGTTTTTTGTATTTCTTTTTCTAACTAATTGGCCATAGGTCTAGCTTGCACCTCAGAGTGAAAAAAGCATTATTTGTGGATAATTTTGCCAATGCTTACTCAAAAACTGAGGTGCATAAGCTCAGACCAAAAAGAGGCCTATGAGCAATCAGTTCCAAACCGAACTACAAAACCTGTGCATAATGAGAGATTTTTAGTTCAGGTCCACGTTCTGGTCCAATGTGATAACATTGACTTGCATTTTGGGAAAAAGAAAATCATCTCTGGGGGCCAGTTGCACCAGCTGTACAGTACGTAAGTTACAACGTAGCGTAGTTTTGACGTAAATGGGCACTAAGTTACGACTTACGCACTACTAAATATTTTTTCGTTGCACCACATTACACTTCGCTGAAGTGTAACTCTATAAATTTAGTTACAAACTACTAGGCCTCTAGTGTGGACTTAACTTTCTAATTTAAGTAAGAATTTACGAATGGCTGGTGAAACCGTACCTGGGTCAAAATGACCCAGAGCATATGATAAGGGTTAAACCAGCTTAACGAGGTTTAAGCAGGTTTTCTTACACAGGTATGTACTGTAGAAACCAAAACAGATATGCATATTTAGCCATAATTGACTGTGTGCCCATCACAGTGTTTAAACCAGCATGCATTTCCATGCTAGTAATGCTAGTTAGACCAGCTTTTACTAGGTGGTAAAGTTGCTGTTCTGGTTTGAACAAGATATTCTTGTTGGTTAAGACATTTAAGCAGCCCAGCAGGAAGGAAAGCATGCTGGGGACGCAACATATGCTGGTGATTTTTCACTGGTCTTTTCTGTAGGGGTTATGCTGGCTCTGTCATAAATGCCAGCAAGGCCACAGTTACAAATGCGTTGTCTATCATAATCGCAGCGCCATCCCAGAATTCCCTCCACGGCCCGGTCCACAGGACCTCTGCTGCTTTCCTACCAAGAATCATGTCCAACTGCGTGGTAAACAACCTATTAAGTGACCTATTTGTCCGTGGCCGGTTCTGTTAGCTCAGTCACGGCAATTACTTTGGCTGAACGTCTGCAGCGGAGCACTTCAGAATGCTTCGCTTTCAAATCGATGACCGCACCCCTCCCTCTTCGAGAAAAGGCACTCTACTGTAATATTAAGATTGCATGAAGTCCAAGACTGTACTGTGAATGTATAGGAGATTCATTGGCTTTGGTTCAAAAGCATCAGATCTATTTAACTCGGCAACATACGGATTTGACAGTCGAGATTTGATGTCTATGTTCCCGCTTCATGGAGTTTGTAGCCGGCGGTGTTTTAGATGACGTTTGACGGATACTGATGCTTAGCGGTCAGGTGTCACACGGTGGAAGGATCTTACGGTTGCGGCGAGAGTTGCGCAACCGCATGCATGCCAGTTCCATTTAGTTATGAAGTTTGTAGTTGTACATTTCCTGCAATTGAGCCGTCAGCACCTGTCAGTCAGGGGAAATGAACTACACTGCTGATTGCATTGCTGGTAATTACTGAGTGCGGCAAAAGCGCTGCTGTGTCAGGGAAGTGGGTTATTTTTAAGCATGCATTTTTTCTGTATTCCAGGAAAGACTTACAGGTAAAGATGTCTAAGAGTTCTGAGGCAATCATCCTTTGCAAAAGCAAAAGCCTTCACTGGGGGAACTTGAAATGATACAAATATGGTCAAAAGTACACTGTTTTTGTTTATCAGCTGGAATAGTTTGAAAGCAAATTACTCCATTTCTTCTTCCATGTGTGAAACTAAGGTTATGTCCATCACTATCTGTTTGCAATGCCTTTAGAAACCTTGTGGAATCACAATTAAATTGAGCTTAGTTGGTTTTAGTCCAGTTTTGATGCCGTTAATATGCTAGTATACTCTGAAAGTTGACAAAATCCACTTTTAAAATTCCTCAAAATATGAGATGAAAAGGTGATGGAATTGAGAAATGACACATCAGAAAGACTCATTTTGAATTACCAGGTGAATGTCTTTGGATGGTCATTTGGATACTGTTAGTGAGTCGTCTACTTTAATAACCACATTCTGCTAGTGGGAGGACGAGAGGTGAAAAAGAAAGCGAAAAGTCAATTTGATAAAAACAAGATTTGGCGGTTTGGAAGAGCTGAGAATCCCAAATTTGAAGGGAGAGACTTTAAAGTTGAAGTGTCTAATTTCTGTGCTGCTAACATCACCAGAGAGAACTGCAAAAATGGCTGTTTTAAACAGAGAGAATGTTTTAATAATGAAGAAATTACTCATCTCTTGGGTCCTAACGTTCCCACGGTGCCCTTTTTGAATACTCAAACGTTTACCAATCAATCACTGTTGATTTTCTCTGTAAATGTTTACTTTTTGATTCTTTTTGGCAAAAATATCTGAAATGGTGAGTCAGCTATAGCACCACATGGGTCGCTGATTAATTGATGACTCAGGCTGTTCTCCAGAGCTTTTACTCCGAGGAGATTCGGTCCATTGTGGCCACTTCATTTATATGACAGCATAAGATTCATTCTTATAAATTAGTCAGTTTTAATATTGTTTTGTATTCATCAGAACATGTAAATACATTGAGGTTTTAGTCAATGGTTAAACTGTCTCATGTATTGCAATAACTTGTTGACAAACAATAAATGTCAACATTAAATCAACATTCTATTACCTTTCTTTTAACTGTGCATGATTTAAATGGATTGCCCACTTTTAAAAATTCAATCAGTTTCCGCTAGATTTGAAATATTCAGTTTCACTCAGAAGTGAAATTGCATTGTGAATGCCATTTTATATTGACTTTAATAAAGGTAAAAGACACACACACACTATCAGAGATGCTGCAAGCCTTTGTTTTCCCTCCTGAGAGACGTTCATTTTTATTGGAGTGAAAATTTTAGATGATAATTAATCTCTTTGCTTTTCATACCATAACACCTTTCAGCGTGTTGTAACTCTTGGTGTCACCCGCACAGTAAGAAATTGTGCCTACAAGTCATCCTAATGCAATTAACACATCTTTTTTTAGCCATAATTTGATGTTTGGGTGCCCTATGAATGTGAAATTCCTTGTCTTGGATTCCGGTGCTTAAGTGAGTGTAGAAAGGAAGCTGTTTCCATTGGCTTTTTCCCCAAGATTTTCACTCTTTTTTTAATGTCTCTGCCCTTTTCACAGTAAATTATTGAATATTAATCACAATCACACTCTTGTATTTTTCATGCAGATCGTGCATATCACATGCATGCGTCCAAAGAAGAGAGCTGTCGAGAACCTTGTGCCATTTCAGTGAAATTCCTCTTGGAATCTCTCTTCAGTCATGCACCATAAGTGAGGTACTTCTTAAATGCATAAAACATCTCTGCCCATTACAATCGTGATTCTTCCACTAGCAATTTTGTCTAAGAGGTCTAAATACAATTTGAATGAAATGATGGTACTATCTAGAGCTCATTTACATGCTAAAAGTGCTTTATAGAAACTTCAGTGGAGATTTTTCATGATAAGCTTAAAGTTTAACGTCTGCCCTTAAAACTAACTTTTCCTATATGAATTATGATGTTTTAAGGGTTCTGCTGTAATTTCATTTCTTTTGGTTTTGACGTTTTCCCCAAAATCTGAGTTTTCAAATAACAAACGTTCCTTGAAGAATATGAGCATACATTTATATACATTTAGCTTCAAATGAGACATATATATATATATATATAACTTTTGTTATATTTTCTTTTGTTATTATGCCTATAGAATAAGTATATAAATTATTTTTCACCAGTTTTATCATTTACCAGGTGTAATTGGCAAGTCTGATTGCTAACTAATGACTTGATGAATTTCCTAGAATTGTTGACACAGATTTGTAAATATCCACATGCATATTTTTGTTTTGCCCTGTGATTGCATAATGGGCTCTGCATGTGTATGGTTGTCTTTGATTTTGCTGTGTCACATGGGGACATGGAAGGAGGAGTAATCCCTTTGGATTTAATAATTTAATCCTGGCCACCTCATGAGGAGATGTCTTGAGTGTCTAATTTAGCCGAGCGAAGAAGAAAAACCTCATTTTTCCTCCTCCTCTAATTGATTTTTATGACTTGCCCCAATTTGTTCATCTACAGAGCCAGTGCCCAGCAGATATATTTGCCATTAAGAGAATTATCAGACGGGTTCGACGAATTACAGTGGCGGCCTGTTTGTGAGTGCCTGGCTTAATCTATAAAAACATGATTATGTACACAAGGCTTACATAGATTTACCCCAGCGTTGTCATTGATTACACTTCAACTCCAAAGCTTTCTCCTGTAGGTCATTTAGTGTAGCTGCTCAATGGCCAAACACACATGTAAATGCAAACGTTAATTCTGAATGTGATGCTAGCCTCCCAGATCTATGTAAGTTTGCTTCAGTTGACCCTTTGTAGGAGTAGGCAGAAGCAGAAATTGTGAGCTTTTAAATGGATGTCATCAGAGAGACAAAGACCAGATGTACTGCAGCTGCAGTAAGTGCTAAGATGACACAACCTTGTGTCATGTGTCCATGTGCTCCTTCTCTTTTGTCTCAATGAAAGGAGAGGAATACATAACAACAAAGTACTTTACAGAGAAAGAACATTCAATGTGTTAAGCGGAAGGAAGCAATCTCAGGATTACGCAAGGTGTTGGGGTACAGAGAACAATCCCCCATCTTCCTCTTTCGCCAAGGACGTGAAATGATATTTTCATTCACAATCAATAGAAGAGAAACATGATTCTGGAATGATGTTCCTGAGGACAAACGTTGCACACGTTCCTAAGATACACTATTGATGGTTGCATAATGCACAGCAGGATCCAAAGGCCTGGTTTAAGTAGGAATAACGCAAAGGAAATGACTGTTTTCTTATCCTAGAGGGGCATATTTGTCAGAGTTCAATATCAGTTATGTTTCGTGTGCTGTATATGTCAACCTTGTGTCATAAAATCCAAAAAGGCTGAGATTTTGTTGAGAACTTTAGAGGAGAAGCCAATGAGTCAGTTGTTGTCATATAACCCTGCTGAAATACCTAATTAAACCTAGATGGTTTGCTGGTCTTGGATGTCCTGGTTTAAGCTTGTTTAAGCTGGTTTAAACATCAAGAATTTGATATACTGTATATTTGAATTCATATTAGTTCATCTAGTGACTTTAAAAGGCAAACCTATGCACAGTTTGAGACTTTGCTGAGAACTCTAGACGAGAAGCTAATGAACCAATTGTTGATATACAATCCTACTGGAAAAACATAATTAAACCAATCAAAGATGATTTGCTGGTCTTACCTGGTTTAAGCTTGGATGAACAGTCGAAAAGTTCCCAAAACCTTTCTAAAACCAGTCAAAAGGCCAAGCTGACCAGGCTGGGAGACCACCAAACCATTTTAGCATCTTTTTTACGCTATAAAATGAGTGTTGATGGCAAAGCTCAGATAGTCTCGTGTAGCTAGACCTTCAGACTGAAAGCATAAGGTCTGGGAACCATGGCCACATTGAATGGCCAAGGACCGCCCAGGAGTCCATATGACTGACAGGTAAAGCAACCAATCACGTTTCGTTTGGTGCCACGTCAACTCCTGAAGTGTTTGCAATTTTGTGTGCGATTATGCATCAGATGTTAAGCCAACGGTCCATGGGCGTGACGTCTGAGGCTGAGACTACAGCTCAGATAACTTGGTTTTGAAAATTTGGTGAGAAATATGAGTTCATATTAGGATCTAGAGACTTTCAAATGCAAACCTATGTGATTTTGTTTGCGGAGAACTCAAGAGAAGCAGCAGATGAGCCCTTTGTTGACATACAATCCTACTGGAATACCAACTTAAAGGCAGTATATGTGAAATAAAATATTGAAAAACCACTTGCACAGTGTGATGTATTTCAGTTGCAGTTGTGTACTTTTGTTATCTCAAAAGTTCCCAAGGATTTGTTAATCCAGACAAATGCCAATTTTAAATAATGGCTCATCCCTGGTCATTGTCGCCTGTCAATGATGTAATATCTGCGCTATCCTCGGTTTTCGCTTGTAGAAACTAAAAAATAAATGCTGCTGTACAGTTCAAACAAATCCATTATGGCTGTCACGAATAAAATGAAAATTAAATGAAAAGTGTTGACCGCAGCATTAAATTGAAATCTGCTCAATGTTGCACCAAGATTCTTTTATGCGTTTTTGCAGTGTTGAGCATTATAACCAATCACACACGACTCTGTTAAGCTTATGAATGCAATGGCCAATCAGAGGCATTTAGATGAGTCATCGCTGAAATGCCGCAGTTTTACAAATCACAAAATAATGCACAGTTTCATGCTCTCTCTCATGAATTCTCTCATCATAAACAGCTAAGTGCAGATTAGGCAATGTAAATGTTCTTTGCTCGCTTTCTCTGTATAATTTATTCGCATTATTTGAATAACTGTGGAAGGTACAGGTAATGAAAAAATTCAATCATTACCTCGTTCGTGAACATGATTCGTAAATTCCATGCATCTCTGGATGGTAAAAAAGCGACATCTCCCATAGTTCCACTCTCCTTCATAGCATCATCAATCTCCGCCTTTGTTATTGTTTTGAAAATGCGATCTCTAGCGGTGAAAACGTAGGCTACATATTGTGCCTTTAAACCAACTGAAAATGGATTGCTGGTCTTAGCTGGTTTAAGCTGTGCTAAACAGCTGAAAAGTGCCCAGAACTGTTCTAAAGCCAGCGTACAAACTAGCTTGACCAGGCTGTAGACCACCAAACCACCTTAGGCTAATTTAAGATGGATTTTTTTCAGCTATAAAATGAATGTTGATGGCATATCTCAGATAACTGCATTGGAGGAATTTGATGAGAAATTTGAATTTACATTGTGATCTAGAGACTTTCGATTACAAACATGAGCAAAGTCTAGAGGAGATACAGTACATATGGGACTGGGTCTTTTTTCTTCTGAGAAGTCACCATTTGCTCTTTATTTAATCTCATTGCTGTCTAGGAGAAACATTTGAGATATTAAAGACAAGTCATTTGTGATTTGTCTCCCCTAAAGTTTCAAACAAACTGTTTTCCACTCAGTTTTCAACCAGAATTTGTGAGAAAAAAGTTCACTCTCCCATAATACATAGGATCGATATTTGACGCTGTTTGTTCTTTCTGCTAGTTTGGAGATGCAGATCGTTTGCATGCATTATCACTGCTCCATAACAGACCAGTACCCCACTGGGCCAAAGAGTCTGATTAATGAACCAAACGCCCACAAAACAGCGAAGCGATGTACACAAACACACACACTGGAGTGTCTAAACAAAAGGACTATCAGTGTTGACTCAACAAGAATAATTTTGTCTGTTTTTGTGATGCTCTTTTTTTATTCAAACCATTTTCTGGAGAAAACATTTGGCACTTGCTTGTGCAAAATACACAAATCTCTAAGGTGCCAGGTTGTTGCTGTGAGGTTGTTAAGCTGTTCTGAGTGGTTACTAGGTGGTTGCTTTCTTTCTAGTCTCTAGATATGGCCCAAGTCCCTCATTCTTTTTTTATGAAAATTTGCTGGGTGAATTGTTTACAAAAGTAATGGCACACCTCAATAAGTGTCACAATTTTAGGCATCATATTTGTGCAGGAAACTGTGAGCTCTCTTGGTTTTATATAATACTATTCATGTATTCAATGAAGATAATGTAGTAGTTTGTAAGAGCTCATATTATTAAGGTTTCAATTTTTGATCTTGGAACCCATCCTGACAAAGATGAAACCTAAATTTGCCTCTCAATTTTGCAAGTCAAAGGCACGTGGATGAGATCTTCAGTACGCATAGATTCTCTGAAAATTTCCAAAGGGAACAGAGATTATCCCTCTCAAGAACTACATTTGCTCAATAGCTTTGACCAAAAGGTGTCCTTCTGGGTATTCGTAGCTGATGGATCTTATTATAGTAATGCTTGCTAAAACAACATCACTATTGCTCTTGGTATGTGAAAAGAGTACTACTCTTGGCCCACTACATCCAAAATGCACATCCAATGGACACTTTACTATCCCATAAAGCCATGGGAAAGGATTTGTGAATGGCAGTGTAGTGAAGAAATATGGCAGATGTACTGTAGTATGTCCAGATTACATTTATTCTACACACATGCATATTATATAGATCATGTTTTTTTAATGGCTGCAAAGTAGCAGCCTAAAAGTTTGGTATGCAACCAGAATATGATGGATAAAAAATTGGGTAACACTTTACTTAAAGCCTTTATGTATAATGCATTATAAAAGTAGTTTTAATGCATTAATTATGCCTTATAATGCACCTTATAATGCATTTTACAATCTCATGAATACTTGTAACCACAGTTAATACATTATAACATTTATCAATTCATTGTTACACTACGCATTATAAATTCAGTTATAGTCATTTACGACAATAATGTATTACAACACGCATTATGATTAATTAATAAATAATAAATTACATTATGTAATTTAGTAAACTTTTAGTAAAGTGTTACCAAAAACTGATATGGTTTACAGTTACCATAAAACTGGCAAAAACATTCTGGCAAAAAGATTCACTTTGAAGGAGCACCCGAGACATTTCTATTGACCACAATTTCACAGAGGCTTAGGAAATGGACTCTTTTGACCACCCAGAATACCTTAGCAATAAGGAAAGCACCTTTCACATTTTCTTCAGAGGACATGAAAATGTAGTTTCGGTCAGATCTGAACGCATTTTAAACCTCATATGCTGTGGATCTTAGATGAAGGCACACAGAGGGTTATGAGCCAATGGAGCTGTTCCAGTCACGTTTATTAGCTGTTTGACATTCAGGCAGAGGCGACGGAGACAAGGGGGGTGGGGTAGCCTTGGAAACCCTCCGTATCACCACATGTGTGAGCTGCTATTGGTGGAGTCGGTCCTGATGTGCTCGGGTGTCTCTGAGCAGCTGATAAGTAGGCCTTGTGTCTGTGCATGAAGAAGGACATCCCTCCTCTCTCTCTCTTTCTCTTCCTCTCGCTCCCTAAAGACACACTGTGCCTGTTTAAGCAGGAATCCTTTTCCCCTCACTGTGAAACGAGGCCAGGTCTGTTCCTGATGTCTCAAACGAATGTGGAGCGAATAAAATTTTACGCACTTTACAGACAAACCGCATTTCTGGCGAATTGGTCCAGGTGTTTATTTTGGTTATTTTGGTAATGACTGATTCCCCCGATCAACTCAAGAATGTTAAGGTGATCGGACCTGTTTACTAAAACCGTTTGGACAGTAATGAGCAAAATCTCTTGATTTTGATTTAATTGATTTTGTTGTTTGATGAGACTCGGTCAAACTCTACAATCCAAAAATTGCTGTTTTGTCCTCCCAAACACGAGCAGACTGAACCGAATGGGAATTATTCAAATGCAAACAGTCTTCGTATTTACAAATCAAGCTGAATCTGTCTTGGGCAGGCTGGCATCTTTCATCTGATTTTTCTGGGCTACAGCTGAATTGGATGGCATTTTATTTAAATGGCTATATCGATTCAATGCAAAGACAGTCTCTATGGCAACCTATCAGGTCTGGAAGGGAGCTTTTCTGCCCCCTCATATACTTATGCCAGGCATAGGCCATGGAGACGTGATATGTGATGGCTCCTATAGCTCTGTGACAGCTGTGAAAACCATCTGATTGGACGGAGTCCACCTCTGCCATCATTACCTACCCGTATGGAGTCCAGCGACCGCTTTCACTTAGGAAAAGCGCAAACGGGGTGCACTTGTGTTGGCCTGTGTGGCTGTGTGTAAGTAAGTGTTTCTATGCAGAAAGGGACCAATCCGACCACAACAGTGTAGATCAGTTCCAAAGCTGTTGCTCATCTAGGCAACATATTTAAGGATCATAGGCATGCTCCAGATTTCAAAATAACAGACAGTCGCATTAGTATCATTTTTGGGAAATTTGTCAGGCCAAAAATGTCCATTGACAGTTTACATAGCTTACACAGAAACTACTTTCTGTTGGTCAACTCAGTGAATTTAAATGAACAGTTTGAACCCAATGCGAAATCTATGTGGGGAAATCTTTTGCCCTCATCGTGTGGATTGAAATACTGCTTTTGAAATGCTATTGAAATTGCCTGATTTAGACAGTAAAAATTTGGTCAGTGGGTCAATGTGGAATTTTTTGGGTAAATATTATTTGCATATTTTTGTTTGTACCGAAAACTGTATAATTGACTCTTTCAAGTATTTTATTTCCTTTCTCTGTTTGTTTGTTTATTTATTTGATAAATAAATGTCCTTATCACTCTCTCTCAGAAGAATTCTTTTTTCTCCATTTATCCTTTTTAGATAATCCCAGAATCCATCAGGGTTATTATAGCTAACTAAAACTAAAACCAAAAAAACAATCAAACATTTTTCTTACTTGAAATAAGTGTGTTTGTGTGTGTGTGTGTGTGTGTGTGTGTACATACATATATAATATATATAATTTTATAAATATATAATTTTAGCCATTTCTAAATTTCTTGTTTTCCCAAAATTTCTCATTTTTATTTTGTAGATTAACTTGCCGTACTAAAAAAACTACAACTAAATAATTTTTTTTTTTTTAAAAAGTAAAAACTGTTTAGACATGTTAAAAAAATTATAAAGATTACAGAAACACATTGAAATTACTAGAATTTTAATTACATCTTAAATAAAAACAGAAAATTGGAAAATAAAAATTAAATCTGAATATTAATAAAAACTATAATAGGAACTCGATACTAACATAACACTGAAATACATTGCTATA
>JAUZSZ010000086.1:5572061-5583019 GCA_034780575.1 Labeobarbus marequensis
GCCGCGTGCAGACTGGCCTTTGTACTCCTCTCCTGGGGGAGAGCGTGGCTCTCGTCTCTGCGAGTGGATTCCTGTCTGCGGGAGCAGCTAGGAGAAACATCTGTGGCATGCGGGGCGAGAGAATGAGAAAAAAGGGTTGACAAACACCATTAGTTTACAATACGACAGATACGAAAGCGAAAGATTTTGAAGGTTTAATTACATGCAGTAAATGAGCAAATATGCATGTGTAAAAACAAATGTGCAAACCCATCTGGTTTCCAAGCTTTTTTTTGTCCTTTCTCACTCTCATACTTCCCTCGTAAGGACTTTTTTGAGTTAGCTTGACCTAATAAGGAAAGCTGCTAGCAGGCGTATTTATTTATTATTTCCACCATACTATCACTCAACTTGCTAAAGTAGACCTCCATCCATCTCGAAAGGGGAAAAAAAGGAAACACAGGAAAAAGAAGTGCCACCCCTCCACCTCCCCACTCTGACAATCAAACCGCTGATTTTTGTGTACGATTAGTCCTCGGGTGCCAAAACAATCAGAGGTCTGCTTGATTTGTTTTAATTACAGGCGTAAAAATGCCACGGGTTTCTCGGACGTGATCGGGCAAGAGGCGCTCATGTAAATACCGCTGTAAATAGTTCACTGATGATGGCTTTGACAGTGAACGTCAGCTAGTTTTTTCTTTCTTTCATTCTTCGTACCCCCCACCTCTCTCTTCCCCCTCACCTCCTATTTTTTTTTCGTGCTCTGATGCTGTTGCCTACCAGTGGCATCCTATTCCTCATTTTTGATGCAAGTTAATGCTTCAAGGCTTCTAAGAATATCTTCAAATGCCTCTACCTTCAGGGAGTGGGATTGTGTGTTGTTCCTCAAAAGGTAGGTTACTTTTTCTTCCCGGCTGAGATTGTTGCATGTTTTGGTTTTTATTTAGGAAAACGCAAAGCTCGCTAGTTTGACTTGCAAGAAGTTCGCATGCTGGCTAATCTCAATGAATACAAAAAAAAAGCAGGCAGGAACACGTACCTCGCGTTTTTAGGGGCTCGGGACGTCCTCCGCAGCTGGCCGCGTGTGTTAAATCCTCTCTCGGTTGGAGTCCGAATGCAGGAGAAAAAGAGGAGAAGGAGAGAGAGAAAGTGTGTGTGCTTTCGAGCCGCATGCTCAAATGAGAGCAGCGAGAGGCTGCTGGCGGAGCGTGATCCGAGTCCTCGGCTCCGCGTGCAGGCTGTGAGAGAGACACTGGTGCACACGGTCACACTCACACACTCGCTTCTTTCAGTCAGCAACTCGGTCAGCAAGACGAAAGACTTCCTTTTTTAAAAAAAAAAAATGAAAGAAAGAAAGAGGGAGAGGGGCATTTTTGAAGAGCATTTTTAGATTAGGAAGCCCAGAAGCAGTAAAACCTGCAATGATTAGTTGCATTTTCAGATAATTTTCAGATAGATTTAATGCTAATGATGCCAGTACTTCCAATGCGTCACAAAAGGCAGAAAAGCTCCAGGTCAGGGCAACACATTTCCATTTTAGGCACTTTTTTCATCACCTCCCCTCTTTCCCGGCCGGTCGCACGGCTTCCCAAAGCCCCGCGTCTCCTATTGGGCCCTGTCTGCGCGCTGTCGTAATTGCTCGGTGACAAGTGGAGATGAAGGAATAATTGTCAGGAGATAGGGGTCGTTTTTTTTTTGTTTTTTTTTTTTTTAGTGGGTGCACTGCCGATTTAAGTATGCATGAGCGACGGTTGAGGGACGGGGCCAAAGAGGCGCTTGTTTATGATGCGAGTCTGTATAAACACAGTTGGAGTGATGACACTGATAATCGCATGCTCTTCTCCGTGACGCCCGACTCTCTGCGAATCACCCTCTCCAGCCTGCCGTCCCACACCGCTCACCTGCAGGTAATAAAGCCACCTTTTCCTCCATCCATCCATGCTTTCCTGCTTTCATCCATCCATCGGGTCTTTTCACTCTCTCTGTCATTCCTCAAGGCTTGTGCCGTGCTCCGGCTTGGTTTGTGGGCTGCTTTCATCTGTGGGTTAATTGCTGGTGATAATGGCAATGACGATAATGAATGTGGTTTTGTGCGGGTGTGTGCGCGCGTGCCGTTAAGTGTGTGTGAGTGTGTGCCGAAGAACAGTGTGCTTTGACTTTGTCTAGTAGGTGATTTTATTTGAAGTGAAGTGTTTGTGGAGTTTACAGTGTGCTGGTGGGAAATTAAATCATTTGAGTCATTTTTATTAGTTTTTTGTGTGCTGTGTATTAAGAGTTATATAATTTTTGAGTAGCTGTTATCATTTTTGTAGGGTAATAATTGTAAAAATCTAATTAGATGTACGTTTTTTTTCTTCTTTATGATTTAATGTTTTTTATTTTTATTTTTTTAATTGAAAGAGTTAAGATTTCATAGTCACCTAAAACTTAAATGAGCCTGTCCCATTTTGGAGGTGGGGTCAGTAAAATGATTAGCCCTAAAGTACTAATTATCCCTATCAAAGGCGGGCAGATAATTTGTTTACTTAAATATTCATAAGGGTGAGCGACGCTCTCTATTGGGCTATTGTGAGCATATTATTAAGTTTTTATATGGCTTTGTGCTGGAATGTGGACGTGGTCTTCTTTATAATTTAATACCCTGATGCATAATGAGCTGCATGATTACTACATACTATATAGAGAATCAGATGGATAATTTACATTGTTCTCCTGAGTCTGTGTGTAATAGCTTGTTTAGTTCGATAAAATCAAATGCTGCATATTTGGTGGGATTTTTTTTTATATGCAAATCCCCTCGATGAGCTTTTTCCATGCCTCATTGTACACTCTCTCTCCAAAAATAAATAGAAAACAACCAACAACAACAAAAAAAAAAAGTAAAATATGAATTTCAAAAATTGTTTAACCAAAACACGTTTACCTACATTTTGTATGTGGCAATTAACACCACTCATTAGCCAAGGCGGTTATTTGTTTTGAAAGTTTAACCAATCACTTTGTTATGCTAATTGTGATGTAATTTAATTTGAGTCCCGTAATGATGATGCCGCTATTATCCCCATAAATGATGCAGTTAAGCATCACAGCCTTATTTGCATGTGCTTGAAGGGGGAAGCTGGATGAGACGACGCCAGCATCACTCTCGTTTTCCTCCCTCTGTTCTCCCACGTCCCTCCGGGTCCTCCTCGGCCTGTCTGCGCTCATTGATGATCAGCCTTTTTTATTTGATATTTTAATGCGAAATGAGTTGACTGGTTACTCTTGCCGCACAGATGTAAATTAAATAATTGAAATACCAGACTATTAAAAAATGCAAATGGATTTCTTCAGTCAAGGCATCATCACACATTGAAGTCATGGAGAAACGATTGATTTGTGTTTTTAAATTTTTTGTGCGCGTGTGTGCGTTGTACTAGTTTGCAATCTACCTCCTCGAGTTTACATTTGCACATCAAAGTGCTTCTTTGTTGGCGAGAGGTTAATTTTTAATCCATTGATTTCATGGCCTCTGGTTTGGACATGCAGATGGTGGCTGATTAGTTAGTGTGTGTGCGGCTGGCGTGTGTGTGCTCGAGTTCCTGCAGTCGTGTGGTTGAATTTTTAAGGGGAAAAAAAAAATCAATTTGAAAGTCCTACAAGAGCCGCTTCCCTCCTTAAATGCACTTCTGAGAACCCTTCAGCCCGGGCTCTCACTCTGTGACTAAGTCTCCCTTAAAGACTGCCCATTATCTATTTTGTCGAGGTTTTAGACTCGGGGTAATTTTCCTCGGGAAAGATTATTTTTCTCTCGACCAATCTCGCCTGTTACCACCCTAATTGGTTACATAAATCTTGTCGGGTATGAATGAGAAATGTTGGGGTGTTGTCAAGTGTAATCTTCACCCTTATTTACCAATTCATTAAGATCTATCGATGCAGGACCGGGCCGAAAGAATGACAACATAAATCAGAGCGGTGCGACATAATGACCCTAATCAGCCTCAAATAAGTGGAAACGTCACCATGAGCTATGTCTCTCCGTGGCTTCGTGTCTGTGTGGCGGCACCAGGGCCGTCCCGGTCGTTAACACGGCCGCGTGTCCCAGACAGGGGCGAACACGCTTGCCCCCTCCACCCCAAGGCTTTTAATCTCGCCCCACACGCAGCCGGTGTCACAAAGGATAATTGCGGCATGAAAGGAAATGAAATATGCATTTAAGGCAGGTAAATAGTGTAAGACCATGGATAAGTAGTGAGAAAGAGAGCGAGAGAGAGACTTTCTCTTCCTGCCAGAGATGATTGGAGCAGACAATGGGGCCTCCTACTTTTATAGGTCAATTACTGGTGATTAGGTGGGCTGAGTTAATTAAAGAAATTACCCAAAATGCAAGCGCAGGGACTGCTTGATGAGATACCAGCGTCACTGTCTAGTCACCCACTTTTGGAGCTGCTTTTGTTCGAGAGGGAGGTGCTTGCTGGGTAGAATTTGAATCGAATGGAAAGACTTATAACACTCAGTTTTTTTTTTTGTTTGTTTTTTTTTTTCCGGAAGTGCTGGAAAATCTGAACGAACTCCGGCTTTGTAGGTCACGTTGTTTAGCATTTATGAATTATGTGTTTTAATTTCTCAAGGATTTGGTTTTGTTTCAGGGCTTCTCCAGGATTTATAGCAGTGTTCTTTGTCCCCTTAGTCTGTGCTTTTTTCCCTCTCTCTCTTTCTTTTCATCTCCCTCTCCCTTTTTTCCTTCTTTTAATGTAAATAGCCCAGAATTAAGTTCTGAACATTCAGCGCTGAATGAATCGAATCACAGATGGTCTATTTATCGTGAATTGAATTTTTTTTTTTTTTCTTGAATGTGTTCTCATTTTACCACTGATAACAACACTTGATTCGGTTACTTTGCATACTATTAATCCTGAAAGCGATGTATTCATCCTCCCTTTTCATTTTTGAACTCCTGGTATAAATATGATTTCCCTCATGCTCTTTTTACTCTATAATCTCGTCCATTGTGAATCACTTTGAAATCCCACTATCTGAGAAGAGGGGGCCTGTAATATTACAGTACATTCAGGTTTAGAGGAGAGTCATTAACGGTGTACGGCGACCCCTAAGAGCCAAAAAAGACTGCTGGCATGCACGGTTTAACTTTTAAACAGCATTTTAAGCTGTTCAGTGGCATTTTTAATTAGCATATTCTCAATTTCACATGTAGTACAGATGCATGGGATGAAATTCAAACTTTGCATCATCATTTTCAAAATCTGGCATTTTGATTTATTAAGCATTCCCGACTGTTAAATATTGGAGAGTAGCAGAGCTGCGCTGCTTTATTTTGTATGCATTGTAACTTATGGCAATGATGAATTAATTTCAGTGGAGCACAGAATTTGTGATTATTTTAAATGGTATCCATATCTTAACTGAATCAGAGCGGGTGAAGCTAGCAGACTGTGAAATGTAATTTTAAGTTTTTTTTTTTTTTTCCTGTCTTTTTTCACCCTTCTTTGCAATGTTAGGATTCCGGGCACCTGAGCAATGCACTGATAATGACTAGGCTTCTTGGATCACAGAGTCTGCCTTTCCGATACCTCCCTGAAATAATCATCAAGCTCTTTTTCAGGTCTGTTCTGCGCATCCTATCAGGGGAGAGGGCCGCCGGTTTCCACGGGAGGGGAAAAATGAAGTGTGTCTCGGCGAAAGTTGATGATTTCTGTGAGTGTGTGTGTGAGAATGTGTTAATGTCACAGTCGCAGCCTCCGGTGCCCCTTTTCAGCGACTTGTATAAAACATATCCCGCGGTTTCCGAGCGCTTTAGATGATGGAGAACTTAGAATCGTGATATCTGAGCTCTGATAAGAAGGGTGCCACATTTGATAATGAGGCAACGTTTGTGGTTGTAAAATCAGATCAGCTCAAAGGAGCGTGAGTAACTTTACTCCTCCGTGATGAGGAGTGTGTGTGTGTGTATGAGAAACATCTGGGCTATATTTGTGGCTTTCTCTCCCCACACCTTTCTTTGCAAACCCACCCACCCGAAATCACAGGCGTAGCCCTTGAATGCGTTGTCAGGATCCTGTCTGTGTTTTTTCACCTGATGGAAAGGACAGATTTGCACAGCCTACGATTCGAGAGCAAACATTTACACAGCCAGAAAGAAATCGCAAGCGTGGTACTGTTACAGCGTTTAAAGCACAAAAAACATACCGCCAGAAAAGAAACGGATCCAAATAACATCTTTCATTCCAGAAACGCAGCGATTTTGGTTTTTATCAACCTTCTTGAATACACACTGACTTTCTTTTAGATGATGACTGTTATCAAGATGATATGGGTAATAGTGGTTCACAAGCTCAGTGTTTATCATAGGACTTGTCCAATTTTGCCAGTGTCAAATGGGCCGGAGCTTGTCTACACTAAAAGACTAGCAAGGGCTGTAAATATGTTCCAATAGCACAAACTCTTGACCCCAGTGGGTTTTTAGGAAAAGACTGTGTTGTAATGACAGGTAGTTGGCCCCAAGGGTCAAAGACAGAGAAACGGGGGTCCTACAATAGACATGAACAAAGACAGACTTTGGGTGCTGGCTTTCCTCCCTCTCTCTCTCTCTCTCTCTCTCTCATTCACGCTTGCACTTTCTCTTCGTCCATCTCTCTCAGGCGGTACAGTACCGTACTAGACTCTCTCCTTCACTCAGTGTCATTCAGACATATAACCCCCCCCGCCATCCTCCTCGCGTCCGCTCCATCGCGTGGAAACGATCGTGAGCGAGGATGTGTTTCTAATTGACATTGTAATTGGCAGATTTGGATGCTGCCTTCAGATGGCTAATTAATTTATCTCACCGCTGTCATTAAGGTTAAAGCAGCACCTGATCTCTCTGAATACACTTTGCATACATCTGCTTGAGCATTACGTTCGGTTAGACACCTACACGCCAGTTGTGGATCATGTGGATTTAGAGGATACAGTGTTAATAATGTGTGTTTCTATAATGACAGGATCAGTATTCTGCGTCATTAAACCCAAAACCAAATTTGAAGGGGGGAAAAGTTCTTCTTCTTCTTCCCAATATTACATCAAAATGTCATCCATTCTTTAGTTATTTTAAAACGTGTGGAATAAATCAGTTCGTAGAAATCATATTTGAATTTCCACAGTGCAAACTGGGATTACAGTGATCTAAAATGTAATTTTAATTAGCTTTTTTTTTAGGTTTGAGTAGAAACAGTGTCCTAAACTTGTCCCTCACTTTTTAGTCTCCATCATTGTGGCATTAAAAAACACTCCATTACATTGTTCATAAAATTCGCGTAAAGGCAATCAAGCGGCCCTTCTCTGAATATTTTAAACATGGGGCATGTAAAATGTATGCCTAATTTGAATACTTATTAGTCGCCTAATCTCTACGGCAGCTTTGTGTTTCTTCAGGAGAGATTCGTCAGCCCTCACACTGTCCTGAGACTCTCACTCTCTCTCTCCTTCTCCTGGTCTGCTAATCTTCTGCACTTTTGTTTGTTCCCAAGTTGACCAGTGCATACTGGTTAGGTGGTGTTCTTTTTAAATAATAAAAAAAAAAACATATTGTTTCTAGTGTTTCTCATAAGACACAAGCGTGCCTTTAAAATGTCATTTGCTGATCTGAAGAGCAGCCGTGGATTAGAAGACTATGTCTTTGTTGTGTCGTGTGTTTGATTAGCGCAGTTATTTTTATTTATTTTTTTTCTTTCTTTTTTCATGGCTCGGCTGTCGAGTTACTGTACGCTCTCGTTCAAAGATCACTGCTAATTGTCCGTACGTAGCAGGTGACAAAATTGATGTGTTTAATCTGTGGAAAGAAGGATGGCAGAGCTGTCAGGGAAATAAATGAAAGTGTTGCTGGAAAAACGAATCCCTTCTAAACATTACACGAGATTGGGGATATTTTATTGTGCGTGCTCACCATTAGCTTAATTAATATTGTTTATGTTTGAATGCGCTGAAATATGAGACAGCCCATCATCATTTTCTGAGAGAAACAAAATGTGTAATGGGTAGAGCGGAGGGGGTTCGATGAATATGTGAATGACGGAGTGTGTATTACGGCTCTTGTGGGTGTATTAGCTATGCAGAACACACCTTGAATTGCGTTTGTTGGGCCGGACGATTCTTTTATTTATTGCAAGGATCTCCACAGATCTTAGCAGGGTTCCTGTGAACATACACAACATTTATGCAGGGAAATTGATAAAACATTTATTACCAGAGAAGAGGTAATATGCATAATTTATGCTGTTTTTAGCACAATCATTAGTGATATTCGTGAAACACTTTTTTTGAGCCACCACTCTCCCCTGTTTTCATATCTAATAGATGGCAGGGAAAATTAATTTAATATTTTTTCATTTATTTGCCAGAGTAAAAATTGACGTGTGCAATTTTTGTTCTGTTTGAATTTGGTGTTTGAATTTTAATTGTGCTCGGCGGACGGTGCTAAATATACGGAAATAATGAATATTTGAGTATGAGATTAAAATAAAAAGGAGGAAGAGACCTAGCCTATATGTGACACAAGCTTTTTTCTCTCTCTTCATTTGACAATGAAGACAAATTTTATTTATCTTCAGCTCAAAGAAAAGACCATTATATCGTTCATCACAGTACAGAAGCATGTGATTTGTAATTCCCCCTCTTCTCCTCTCACCTCCTGTACCAAATTTTAATTTTGCATGATTAGCTGTGCGTCATTAAGCAACTCCGTTCAGTCGAGGGGGATATTTTAAGACATTTGAACAGGGGAAAAAAAGGCTTCATATGTGTTATGTTTCAAACATGCTCCTTTGGAAATTATTCACACCACATTAAAGTCACAATGTATTTTTAAACGTACCATGTGATGTTAATCTGTGTGTGTGATGGTCGATATGCAAAAAAAGGAAATACAATTTTTAAAAAAAGCATGCATTAAGCAAAATTAAAAAATAAATAAAAGGCAGGAAGAAACATGCATCTCTTTGTATTGCTTCATTTACACAGTGAATGCATAATTCCACCCCCTCCCCCCGTTAAATGCTTTAATTTGCAAAGGGAGCAGGGGTTGATAATGGAAAGCTTTTTTTTCTTTCTCGCCCCCATTTTTCCTTTTTCTTTTTAACCCCCCCTCTTTTTTTTTAGGAGGCAACTAAAAGGGATTGTAACAAGAGCCTTAACCGGTGCCTCTTAATCACTTCTAGGTATTAAGTCATGATGCAGGAGTCGGCCAATGAGACAATAAGCAACAGTTCAATGAGTCAAAATGGAATGAGCAGCCTAAGCAGCCAATTAGATGCTGGCAGTAGAGATGGAAGATCAAGTGGGGAGACGAGCAGTGAAGTAAGCGCAGTCGAGCTGCTGCATCTGCAACAACAGCAGGTAAGTTGCGTCTCTCTCCCACCCCGTCCGTTGTCATCCGCCGCGCTCTCCCACCCCGTCCGTTGTCATCCGCCGCGCTCTGTCTTTTTCTCTCTCTCTCTCTCTCTCCCTCCCTCCCTCCCTCTCTGTCTCTCTCTCTCTCTCTCTCTCTCTCTCTCTCTCTCTCTCTCTCGCTGGCTTTCACACAGGGCTCAGCTGGCAGCTATTTGACTGACACCCTTCAGTTGAGCACATTCAGACAGGAACTGGACTGTTTTATTGTTTTGTTCTTGTTTTTATTGTGTTTTAGTTCTTATTTAGAGGTGGTTTTTATTTAAGCTTAGTGTAATCATTAGGATTTCAAGAGTTTTGTGCAGAAATCTTGCTGTATTTGGGCTGTTTTTGACTTGTTTTAGAGGTGTTTTGGCACTTCTGTGCAAGAAGCGTGCCGGCTGAGGCCGTGCATATGTATTTGTGTGTGAAGTACGGAGGCTTGCTCGTGTTTCTTTGTTTGTGGCCACTAGAGGGCCTACTTATTTGACTTCACAACACTTTATGGGCTGCCAGGCAACTCGTTCAGTCCAGAAACCTCAACTGACCAGTGCATGTTGTATTTGTATCAAAATATATATGCATAGGGCTGTTTGCGCAATTATTTTGACTTTTAAAAGCAACACAGTTGTGTGCTTTGAATGAAAAATAATGAATGCAGTGAATGATGGGTTTGACAGCTCACCAAAAGAGCAGCATGAGAGGTCAGGCTGAGCTCAGGGTTAGTCTGCTGGCGGTGTGGAGTGTGTGTTCACTTATTCACTCACAAGTATGTCATTGGATGTGAGTATGTGTCTGAAAACAGAATTTGTGATTCCTCAGGCATTGTTTGTTTTGTTTTCAAGGATTTAAGCAAGAATTTCAATTTCAGAATTTTCCTTTTTTTTTTTTGGTTGCCATGTGAATGTTTATACTAATACGTAAAAGTAGGCCAAATAATTCCAAAATTATTAATTTTAATAAAATAATATTTTTAATATTTTTTATAATATTTATATATTTTTAATGTATATTTAGATTTTTTTAATCATACTTAATAGTATTTTAATTTAGATTTTTTTTTAAAAGTTTATAGCTATTAAATGACAATTATTTTTATTATTATTGTGTGAGTGAGTGTGTGTGTGTGTGTGTGTGTGTGTGTGTGTGAGTGGCTCAGTCCTGGTGACAGCAGCTGAAAGCAGCCCATGGTTCTGTGGGTAAGACAGGATCAGTGTAGCAGAGTGAAGTGTGTCCTGCGGCTCTTTGTGGGCCCCTCCGAACACCCCCCCCACCCCTCATAGCCACCCTCTCCAGCTGGTGATTACAACGGCACCCCCATCTCACGGCCTCTCCTCCCATTCATCATCACACCAGCCGTCTTTCTCTCTCTCTCTCTCTCTCTCTCTCTCTGTGTCTCATACATGTGTCTGATTGGGGTCAACCCCCCCCCCCCCCCCGCTTTCTCATTACTGACTTCTGTTTTAACCTGCGCACTTCAGCGTGTGTGAGATAGAGATCAGTGTTTGGTGGTTAACGCTGGGCTCTTCAAAAGTGTTTTTGTAAACTTGTATCAAAGCCATTATTGATAATAGTTC
>JAUZSZ010000086.1:5917252-5927590 GCA_034780575.1 Labeobarbus marequensis
CACCTAGATTCTCTTTCATTGTAGGAAACAGTGACCTAAAAAATGTAAGCACTTAAGCCACTGTTAAAATTAAGATCTTTTTATTAAGGTTTGTTATTTTGTTATTAAATAATTAATCGCAGAATCTTTAAAAAAAAAAAGTATTACAGTTTACACAAAAAAATATTAAGCAGAGACTTAAGAAATGTTTCTTGAGCCAGGAAATCCATATATTAGAATGATTTCTGAAAGATCATGTGACTCTGGAAGACTGGAGTAATGATGCTGAAAATTCAGCTTTGGATCACAGGAATACATTATATTAATAAATTACATGAAACATTTTAAATTGTATTAATTTCACAATATTCCTGTTTTTCACTGTATTTTCAATCAAAAGCAGCCTTGGTGAATAGAAGTGGTTTCTTTCAAAAATATTTAAACATTTAAATATACTTTTTTACTTTTATGGTAATTAAAATTATTTTATTGCATTTGATTATTTTAAATATTTTCTTTTATTTTAAAATGTTCTTGTGCTTGTATTCTTTATTAGTATTCCTTAAAATAAATGCCAGTTGGTTGGTTGGTTATTTTGTTACCAAATGCATTGATTTTCATACATTTTCGAGCAAGACTTATATATATATATGATATAGTAAGACTATATATATATATATATATATATATATGAACACTTTTGAAAATAAAACTCTGTTGTAAGCATCTTTACAAGACCCTACATACTTGGGACAGGTAACGTCTTGCAGAAAAAGATTCAAATATTACTTGTTGGCAGTGTTACCCAAGCAGCGTCATAGGCTGCTAATAGGTTTGTGCATTTAAGAGTGAGATGAATAGAAATTTGGTTCCCCCAGAAAAGATGTGATTATGTCTAATGCGATTTTCGATTTAAATCAATTAGCCTCTACTCCTTCAGGGACGACAAGGCAATCCGTTCACAGGCACACCTGAGAGGAATTCACTGTACCTCATCCCATTCAGATCCACCATCCCTGTGTGCGGACAGATTTAATTGCAGACCCGACCCAATACAAACAGCAACTCTAAAACACATTCAAATACAAGCTATCCGCTTCAAATGCACCGAAACATAGCTGCAGTGAATCTGATCAGTTAACTGCTTTCATTAGAAAATTTATCCTCAACAGTTGGGGGCCGAACCACTTTTCGTACGCATCTAACCGTATCCCATGATCTTCTAACTCAGCCCCCTGCTTTGCACTGATCCCCTTAAAAACACAAAATGATCAAACCGAATCACATGACTTCCCTCCACACACCAGACTCACAAAAAGGACCCAGCGCGCTCAGAGCAAGGGCTTATGGGTAAGCTGTGATTTTGAAAGGCCTTCTTTATCTGGGTTTGGGCTAATCACTGGGTTGAATCACCTAAATGGATTTGCCTGCACTGTTACTTTTTGGCTGCGGAGAGTTGTGTTATAACGACAGATCGTAAGTTAATTTCAGGGTTTATCACTGAAGAAACTTGGAGCGCTTGAGGACATTTCTGATGTACAAAAACATAGCGAACATATAGAAAGCAATATAAATTTACACTACTGTTCAAAAGTTTGGGGTCAGTAAGTACAGAAAGTAATACCTTTATTCACCAAGGATGCATTACATTCATCAAAAGTGACAGTAAATGCTGTTCTTCTGAACTTTATATTAATCAAAGAATCCAAAAAAAAAAAAGGAAACAGTTTCCACAAAAATATGAAGCAGCACAACCGTTTCCAACATTGATAATAATAAGAATATTTCTTGAGCAGCAAATCAGCATATTAGAGTGATTTCTGAAGGATCATGTGACACTAGAGTAATGATGCTGAAAATTCATCTTTTCTATCAGAGGAATAAATCACATTGTAATACTGCGTTTACAGTATTTTTAATCAAATAAATACAGCTTTGGTGAGCATAAAAGACTTTAAATCTTTGAACATTTGTGTATATTTCAATTTAAGTCTTTGAGATTTTTTCCCCCGTTTTCTCATCTGCCACTGTAGACCAAACATTGAGGGACATGTTACAAACCAAAGTTTAATACTTAAGCTTAGGGTTATGTTCAAATCATTAACATTAGGCATGAGGAATAGTAAAAGCTAGCACCGCTATCTATATTAATATATACTGGTTTACCATGGCTGAAAAATATATTAAAGACTCCACTTCAGAACAGACTGTTTTATTTTGAGTACTCAAGCTCTCATGTCATTGTCTGGTCTGTCTGTTGTAAAATAACCGAACACAATCAATCCATATTACTTCAAATGTCATGAAAGATTGAAACGGGGGATTGAATTTGGCTTTTAAACACAGACTCTTGTCTTATCTGATTGGAAGAATGTACATTAAGTGTCTAAACTCTTATTTATGAGTGTAAGATGAAAGCTGTATCAAAAGTTTAACAGGTTGTTGCTCCAGATATCCGCACAATTGCTGGCATTATCCTGAAATTTGAGTTTATGATGTGAGTGATTGTATGGATTGTGGTCCAAAGTAAAATATTTTTAACTTTACAACCTTTTTTCTTTCTTCCAAGTGCACACAAAGTGCATTTGTGGGCTAAATTTGCAAAGCCCTGTTCAAAAGCTTTAGCTTGAGATATATTCATTATGGCTGAAATCTAACTGTGTAAAATGAAATAATGCAATAGTGGTTTAATGAAGACTAAGCAGAAAATTAGATCAACTTTGACCTTACCCGAACTAATAATATGCGGTTTGAAGAGCGACAAAGAAACGTTTGTGTCCACGTTCTCTTCAAGTCAGTGTCATTTAAGTGTGTATGTGTGTGTGTGTATTGTGACTGTGGAGAATCCACACAGCGTCCATGTGCATGTGTAGACATACACAGAGGCACAAGTGTGTGTCTGATTGTGCCATAACATGCGTGACATGTTAAGCAGCCATGGCCGTCTCAAATAGTGTAAAAGCCTTCAGTCATTACAATGAGCCGCATAAATCTACTGATAATCCACACACACTCACAGAGTAAGTTTGTTTATATACAGTTCGGTTCATACTACGCTCAACATTCTAGCTCCATTTCCACTCAGACGTCACTGAATTGTCCTCAAATTCTGTTATATTAAATGAAATGCACGTTATTACATTGCGTAGCTACTCGAAACAAAGGTTTATTCACAAAACCTATAAATATCAGCTCATTGACAGTGTTATCAAAGAGAGGGTGAACTTTTCATATTTCAGACCTCTTCCCTGTTATGACTTAATCAAATGAATTGTAATATCCAGACATTTCTTTAAAGATTAATATACCGATTTTGCGATTTAAATTGGATCATTGTAATTTCCTTCCACAGACCGAACTCTCCACACTCTCTCCCAGGACAAATTGATTAATCAGCACAGCCTGAGTTGAATTTGATGGTGGAGTAGAAGAACAGACACTAGTACAAAGTGACCAGTGTGATGGCCTCTCGTGTTCAGGATTGAATGAAAGGCCTTGTCCGTCTGGCTGGAAATGAGGCTGATCTTCTGGACTGTCATGGAGGAAATCACCTCTGATTTGTGGTGTGTCAGATAAGGTATTTTTGGGGTATGTTGGGAAATTGGATACCGCAAGAGAGAGGTTTATTACACAACAGGTGCATCAACTACAGCTGGCCCCAAGAGTATTTTAACCACATGTCTGAATGTCACTGTATTAGGCAACAAAACGTTAAACCAAGTGGCATCTAAAGGAATGCTTTTCTCAGAATTAACTTCAGTTTTCAAACACTTTTTTTTTTTTTTTTTGCAACAATGCCAACTTGTTTTCATTTACCAAATTATCAATCAAAAGTACTTGTGTTGATATTTTGTTTTCTAATGCAGTGAAATTGCATAGGTCTACACATTTATATAGAAGCCCATTTTTGCTTCAACAATAAAAAATTCTCATAATTGACTATGTATATTATGATTGTATATTTCACAATTGTGAATGTATGTCACAGTATGATTAATATCTCGAAATAATAACTCTTAATTAACTGTTTATCATTATTATCTCACATAATTGTGGCTTTATATGCCACAAATGCAACTTCATTTTTTGTAATTTATTTCTCATAAGTGACTTTTTCTCCTTATTGCAATTTTATATTTCACAATTATAACTTTGTTTCTCGTGATACAGCTTTTCTATCTTAAAATGTGACTTTCTTTCAGCTCTCAACTTTCACTGTTTCTTATTATTATGACTTTATATCTTACAATTGCTACTTTTTCTCCCATAATTGTGGCATTACTGTATATCTTACAGTTGTGACTTAAAATTCTCATAATTTTAACTTAATTTCTTGTGATTGCAATTTTATATTTCACGGTTTAGTATGAGAATTTTATATTAATTTACTAGTCTATCATATTAAATATTATTAAATTAAATATTCAAGATGGAATACTGATATCATACTCTGCTCAGAAATCTCGCTGAAATTCTAAAGATGTGTGAAGTGATTTCGTTGCGATTGTTTGTGTATGTAAGATTGATTATACTGGGTAGTTAGAGGCGTGTGATATGACAATTTTTGATCGTGGACGATTAAAATGTCTCCACACCATGGTCTACTTTTGAAGAAATATCGCAGTATCGTGCTAGAGCGCACATTCTATCAGATGCGGTTCTGGCGCCTCCGCCTCAATACAACGTGACATACATTCACATCAAATGGTAACTCTGCAGTAGAGTGCATAACTGTTACATCTGAAGCGCGCGCACAAGAACCTGTCAAACAGTGCCTGATTACTTGACTAAGTTGTCTTTCACGTCTGATTGATTTCGGGTCTAATACTGTCAGAAACACACAGTTAATTATGTCTAAAATGAAAGTAAACAGTTGAGAGAGAAACGGATGTGTGCAGCTCTTAAAGCGACAGAGCTAAACATGCTGCCGCTTGTCATTAAAGAGATTAAAATTTCTGTCATTATTTAGTCACTCACATGTTGTCCCAAACCCGTAATCATTTCTTTCTTGTGCTGAACACAAAAGAATATTTAGAAGAATGTGGATAACCAAACAGTAGCTGGTCCCCATTGATTTTGATAGTAGGAAAAAATACTATGGAAGTCACTGGGGACCAGCAACTGCTTAGTTACCCACATTCTTCAAAATATTCATTCTTCAAGTTATTCAGAATGTTCAACATAATGTTCAACAGAAGAACGAAACTAATTCAGGTTTAAAACAACTTGAGTGAGTAAATGATGGTATAAAAGTAAAACACTATGGCAGAATTAATAGACAGATGGCAGAATTTTAATTTTTGGGTGAATGTTAATAAAACAACAAAACGGAGAAAAATGAGCACTCAATGCTCAAGACCGATTAACTTTAATACAGTTGCTTTAAAAAAATGTTTAATTGATGTATATAGTGTATGGAGTGTTTTATTTTAATATTTGTTCATTAAGTTTCTTGAATGTTACTGCTAAATACTGTACCTGAAAAATAAAGCACTGTTTGTTTCATTTGTAAATTATGTGTATTTGTAATGTATACCTTTGTTCTTATTTTCTATCAAAGATAACATGAGAAAGATTTTTATCTTCACCCACTTTGGCTTAAATGTCTGCCAATCTTTTTATTTTATATTTTGTTACCTTGAAAGTGTTTTTTTACAATAGGAAAATTAGTTTGACTGTACTGCTCAGGCAACTTGCAAAATGTAAAACCAACATAAAGATTCGTGATATTCCAGAATAAAATAGTGATATGATATTTTTGCCATATCGCCCACCCATATCTTGTGCTACAACTGTTTGGCCTGTGCTACAAAACTTTCAACTTCTGTAGCACCAGTGCTACGTGCAAAAAGGTTTAACGTACAGCCCTGGGTAAGGATTTCACTTAACTTTAACTTTATATGTAACATTATAACTTTATTTCTCACATTTGTGACTTGTCACACAGCATAACTTTTATAAACTTTCTTATAAATGTTACTTTTTTTAATTTTATACTTTGAGGCAGAAATGGGCTTTAATATTTTTTAACAGCTTTGAACCAATGAGACTGATATATGTTAAGTGTATCGATATCAATTATGATTTATGAATGCCAAGTCATTTGTGCTGAAGAACAATTCCTTTTCTAATTTCTTTCCTCCTCGAAGTTCTCAACTGGCATTTTCACATGCCCAGAAGTCTTTTGAATTCCTATAAAGCAGTGTAATGGCATTAACGCCTGTCAAATGGTGAGAATGTATCTTTCAAACCATGCCACCGCAATGACGAACAATAACAGACTCCATTGGAGGGAATCCCAGATTCTTGAGGGGCTTTCGCTTTTTGTTTCTCATCTGGTTTTTCTCTCAGCTGAGTACTTGGGTGACGTTAATATGAGACGATGCTTCTCTTTTCATCACTGCAGGGTGCTCCTCAAACCAAAATCCTGACTTTAAGACCTATTAGGTTATTAAGTGGCTGATATGGCACACCCAGGTATGGGAAAACCACCAAAGTCAATCCTGTACCGCGCTGTAGTGAGGTGGAGGGTGTTCGTCTGAGTATGTTAGGTTTGTAATGAACCGTTATGAGGTATTTTACCTCATCATGTGTTGGCAACATTAACATTTGGACTCCGGCAATTGAGTTTAGCCCGTATGTGTGTGAGCAAAGCTAACTGCACGTGATAAGCAAGGACAACACAGGTCAGGACATTCTCTGTCGCTACAAAGCAGCACTGCAAACCCACATGCTTTTATTTACACACTAACACACGCTTTGACAAGCGATGCACAACATCAAGTCCAAAAATATCTTGTTTTCTCTGCTCATAAATGTTTTAACGTTCCCATCTGTATTCTGATTTTAACGGAAGGCTTTCATTAATTGTAAGATTAAGTAAATGATAAAGAGATGGCCTTTTTATTTTATTTTTTGGACATTTATGAAATTTATAGAAGAATAAGTATTTCTTTATTTATTTCTTTATTTTTCCAATACATAACATCACATACATTACCTAAGTACCCCCTTTTTTTCAAAATGTTATGTAAAAACGCACATCAAATTAAAGGACTGTAATTTTATGGCTGCTGTCACATTAGTCAAGGACATTTCTGAAGCCAAAAAAATGAAGCGTAAAATGGCCTGTCACTGTACCACACGCAACACCAATGATACAATTTTATGAATTAAATTATCTAGATTGAATTTACTTTGTTAAATGTAGCATAACACTGACACATTATATATGTTTTTCATTATACAGCTAGTTTGCAATGCAATTTTTCATTGCAGTTTAATTTGATGCAACACAGGAAAGATTTGACGGATAAAAATACTTTTCTCTTTTCCCTGAAGTTTGCATATATTGGCACTTTCTCCAAAATAATAAACTTTATATGACAGCATATAAACAGTATCTCAATCTACTATGATTCTAGAATAGAAAGCATTAAATGCTGAATCGACTTACCGGACCGTACCAGTTATATTCCAGCATTTTGATTTTATGAACGAGTATCGCTCTCAAAAGCCAAACTGTCGCTCTCTATGGCACAACAATATCACGCATTACTTGTGTAGGCTCATCTGCGGGTACCTCTAAGCCATCGACACACACCCCAAGCCCGTTTAGCACTCCTAAGCTTACGACCTGTTGATAACGAACCTGAACCCATTATTTTGAGTCAATGAATTGAAAGAAATGGGGCAAGGAATGAAAGCCACAGGGCCAATTACTGACGCTCTTTGATGTATTATTCTCCCTCACTCACTCAAATGGCTCTGCACATTTTGTCTTCATCCTCTGTTTTTCATTAATTATTCTGTTGGGGTCAGAGTTCGGCCGGCTAATTGTGCAGATGGTCCAGCTTTGAGAATGGCAGCGATTCTCCAGAAGCTGACACCCTCTCTGGCTGTGCTTAGCCACCTTGCATTATGCCAATTAATCCAATTCTTTGATATTTTTTTCCTTTCTCTCTTTCTTGTTCAACCTCTCTTCTTTTGTCATTTATAATCTCTGAGAGTTATCGGGGGTCTTGGACTGACTGGGAGCTTGTTAGGTCAACTACAGTAACTAATAGTTTAGTGTGGTGACGCATGAAACGCTTTATTCTACATACTGTATAACAACTCATAACCTGGGGAATGTTTAGGGAATTTATTTATGTATTAATTTATACTTTATGTATTTATTTTTTAAAAATCAGGTCTTTTACAGAAACCCCAAATTTGACTAAATATTCATAGCAAAAATTGCTGTTCAGAAGGGCAACTTGGTGAAACATTTAATAAAGTATTAATTTTGCTGCATTTCATATGAATATTTCATATTTGTATAAGACTATTGTTTATATTTACTATTAAAATCACTATAATATTAATTCATAATTTAATATAATAATTTACTGTTAAATTCCTAATATTATATTGAATGCTGAAATGATTGAGCTATTTACAAACAAATGTAAATAAATAAGTTTTTTAAATGAATAAAATACTGACTCACAACTTTTCACAAAGTTTTACATTCATAATTACTTGACAAGGATTTCATTTACCATGAAATAAATAATACATTTTAATATCTTTGAGCTGAGCATAAATAGAAATGTTATTAATTAATTCCTTCATTGTTAATTAAAAATGTTAATTCATTTTCAAGACCATTTCAGGCCCAGAAATTTGGATTTTAAATATCCCTGATATTTCCAGATTTGCAAGAAACAAGAAATAGAAATATTTTTGGAATGATTTTAGGTTTAAGATTTCATCACACCTGGGTCATAAAGGACAACAGAATAATTAGATCGTAAATTTCAGTCAGGTGCAATTCAAGATGCAGAGAGAACTGACGAACCAGTAAATGTGTGCTTTGTGTGCAGTTGTTGAATTTTTTAAATCAGATTTGTGATCTAAACATGCAAATCACTGGCAAATAACACCAAATTGCTTTTCACACTATGCTTGACCCTGGGTTAACGTGTTGACTCTGAGTTACAGCCACTTTTAATTAGGCTCTAAGCCATGTTTCACAACATCACAACAGCCACGTTTGTAATTTTGAAAGGTGCTTATCAAGGGGAGTAAATAGGGGGGTGAGCCATGAATGCAGTGTAACAAGGAACAAGATAACCTCCATATTTCCAGTGTATGTAGCCTTGAAACTGCATGGCTTTTCCACAGTGTGAGCCAATTGATCATACATATTAGAATGCTTTCACCCCTGTTATGGCTATAAAAGTGGCCTTTTTTCACACCAGGATAGTTTACACTAAGTGATTTGTATGGCATCTTCCATGTCGATCAGAACAGGTCCCAGTTTCTCTCATCTTGCGTAAGACCTTTTCAAGTTTTATGTAAGCATGGATTTAATTACTTCAATAAAAAGCCTGTTTGGGGCCTGTGGAGAAACTCACTCACTGACAACACAGAAGATTCCACAAGGATTTAGAAAACAAAATAAATATTATTCTAGAGATTAACTTTGCTCAATGGGAAGAATAGAGTAATCTGAATGAGATTAGGTATTGCTAATGACGTAAACATCCTCAGATCTTGATTGGCATTTATCTGACTTCCTATAGGAAGCACTGGCCGTCTTCACTGGCTAATACTGGCCACTTTCCTGCTGAAGCATTTATACAAAATTGGAAGATTTATCACCACTATATGGTTTTATTTCACTGATTCCACAGAATAATTCTACTTTAATCAATCACATAATTTTATTTTGATTTTATGTTTTATTATTTTATATTATTTTTTTATTTTATTGTATGATCTTCATGGTCTATTATTCTCACAAGTGACTTGCACAGCCTAACTGGAGACAAACTCCTGTGTCTCTCTCAGTCATTTTGTCCAAAAGACGCCAGAAACTAATCAGTGTGGCCGAGCCATGACTCTGAGACGTCGGCCTGGGGGTTTTGCGAGGGCTCCTGGTGATACACCATATTAAAGGCTACAGTGGCCCTGTTTGATACATGTCTTTCCATCAAACACAGACATAGACTCACTCTTATCAGAAGCAAAAGGTCAGTCTGGACAGACAGATCGTATCTTTGAAGAGTCTAGTTCTCTTGCTTATTACCGTTTAATCAATACGGTCAAAGCAATTCTATATAGTGGAAAATCACGTGCAAGATCCGTCTAATAACAACAGACAACTATGCCACTGTTTTATAATCACATTAATGACTCTAATCACATTTTGTACTGTTATAATAGTTATTATTATTATTAATAAAATTTAAAATAATAATAATATAAATTATTGCTATTATTATTATTATGATACACAGTGGATATAAAAAGTCTACACACCCCTGTTAAAATGCCAGGTTTCTGTGATGTAAAAAAAATGAGACCAAGATA
>JAUZSZ010000086.1:5946354-5958241 GCA_034780575.1 Labeobarbus marequensis
TAAATATTATTGTTATTATTTCTGTTGTTAACACTGTTGTCATGAGAGCTTTCATTTGTTATGTAAAAACACACGTCCTACATATGCCCACACTGTGACCTTACAGAGCTGGGTGGGCGACAGTCAGATATTGAGCAAGCGCAGCTGTGTGAATCAGAGGTGAGCAATGCCATGCATTCGTTCATCACACTGCCCTATTTCCTCTCAACACAAACACACGACACTCTCTCTCTGTCTTGCACACATCCCTCTGTAAATTGCACACATCCCTCATCAGTTTCAAGTTGTTTCGAAAGAGGTCTCATCATACTTTAATTTTTTTTTATATCAAATATTTTTATATAATTTCTCCTCCTCATGGAACAGGATTGAAAAATAAAGTGCTACCAACAAAATTTTCTTTAGAATCTCCTGAAGGACTAATGATCCTTCATGGGCTTATAATTTAATTGTAAATTGTAATTTTGGAGGACATTTTGAGTTCTAAAAGTGTGCTTTTTTTGTACATCAAACTCAAAAACAAATCAAGATCAAAACTATTCAATTTCTAATAACATGATCACTTTAAAAAATATTATGTCCTTTTATGGCATATTTAAGCTTAGCTGTCCCTTTGTAGGATGTCTATGTGATGTGGGAATAGGGGATATATTACTTATAAAATGCCTTGTTTTGTCAGTTCTATCATTTTTTTTTTATTGATTTACTGTAAAATAATATGCTAAAAGAATCTATAAAATGATATCTTAGAACTCTTAGCCAAATAAAAATCTGAACATGACATGCATGATATTTAATTGAATATTTGTATTTAAATACATACATATGTGAACTAGGGTACTCTTAACTCTTGTTTAAAAATAGTAAACTAAATGTGAAAAAAGTTAACATTGTAAACAATGTTTTAAAGGAAAACAATACAGTGAAAATGGGAAATGGATGCATTTTAGGGTTCATCTGGGGCTAAAGCCACTGGAATGATGGTGTTCTGTTCAATCCATCTCCCTATCTCCTAACTTTATGCACACGTTTTCTCATTTTTTCCCCCTCACACCTTGTGTCTCAGATTTTTTACTTATCCATTATCTCATTGTCATTCAAATGTTAGATACCTTTCCCTCTCTATTTTCACCTTGTCTGTGTCTCAGATCACCTCTGCATGCCACCTGACACTGATCAACACCTGCGAATCTCCCGATCTCAATTTCTCACTCAATCTCTCTTTTCATATAAATGACATTAATCTTTGGATGGCTCTTGCTCTTGTTCATCTGTCTCTGATATCTCCATGTGTGTTCTTTCCTTTCTGACCATTTCAAATAAAAGTCTGCGTCTTGCAGCCATGTGCCTGTGGTCTCATGAAAGATTCCCATATGCTACTCTTCAGACGCTCAGCATTAATGCCCATTGAGTCGACTGCCCTGCACTTCTGCTTTATATATATATCTTTCCTGTCATGCAACATCATGTAATCCCTGGTGTAGGGTGACAACTGCTAAATATGGGAATGTTTGTTTCCTGGCTCCAAAGTTTAATTTATAAATCTTTTTATTATTGTTTTATTCTTTGTTTTTATATTTATATTTATTTCATATAAATATGAAATATGAATTTATTTCATTTGGACTAAGGGAAATGTTTTTTGGGTTTTTTTCCTGATCCCAAAGTATAATAAATTCTTATTATTCTTATTATTTCTTGTTTTTATTTTATTCTTTTATTCTAGTGTATGAGGCCATTGGGGAGTTTTTTTCAGTCCCAAAGAGAGGAATAATATTTATTATTATTATTATTATTATTATTATTATTATTTCTTGTTGCTTTCTATTTTAGTATTTTATTCTAGTCTATATGGGAATGTTTGTTTCCTGGCTCCAAAGTTTGATTTATAAATCTTTTTATTATTATTTTTATTATTTATTTTATATTCATATTCATTTCATAATTTTATTCTGCTGTAGGCTTCAAGGCTAACCTCTAGTCCCAAAGTTTATGAATATGTTATTTTTATTATTTATTATCTTTGATTATTTATGTTTTAGAATATTTTTTTTTTACAATTATTTCTTTATTTTTATATTTTATTATTTTGTGGTATAACATATAGTGGGGCTAAAGGAAATGGGTTTTTTTTTTCCTGATCTCAAAGTGTAATAAGTTATTATTATTACTGTTTCTTGTTTTTATTTGATTCTTTTATTCTAGTGTATGAGACCATTGGGGAGTTTTTTCAGTCCCAAAGAGAGGAATAATATTTATTATTATTATTATTTTATTTCATGTTGCTTTTTATTTTATCATTTTATTCTGGTCTAGGGTACAGTTTAGCTGAAGAAAAGGTTTTCTGGTCCCAAAGTGTATAAATGTAATAAACTGTATATATACACATTTATATTACAATATATTACATTCAGTATATTACAAGTAGTACTCAGTTGTTTATTTACTTTCATATTATTTATTTATTTGTATTAAAATTTATAAGAAAACTGCACCCTGAACAAAACTGAAAACTATCAGTATTTTGTCTTTAAATGCATGTGATAATCCTCAATAGTATAAATGTGCAGCATTTTAGCATTAAAAAATGAAATGTTTGATCTGATTATTTTAAGCTCAACCGGTTGTCTTTGCACGTATTGAAATTCTGCAATGCATAGTGACAGAGGTGCTTAGAAAAGGTGTTTTACACCTGGGTGTGTTCAGTCCATTGCGCATCATTGTCTTTGTACATGCTTTTCACCCACTCTTATATGGGTAATGGTTTTGAACAATCATTTTAACTGGCAAATATAAATCAATGTGCCGTTTTTGCAAAGTCATACCTCGTGTTGTGATTGTGACAGTCACTCATGTGCTCAATTAAAACGCCCCCCGCCCCCATAAGTGGCACCCTTTAAAATGAGTGCAAAAGAAACCACATCCTGTACAAACAAGAAATGGGTGCAAAAATCCCATGATAGATGGAATTTCCTTTATGTAAAACAATATATGTGATGAGCCGCAATAGAGGAAGTTTATTAAAGAATGTGGTGGAGGCAGCCACTTCTCCATTTTTGTTTTTTAATAGTTTTCCTTTTTTGCCACGTCACTTTGTTGCTGTAGACACTAATTTTGCAAACACAAAGCAATTACTAGAAATGCATTTCTCAAGAGCAGATAGACCTACTTCAGAAAGCCCCTCTCAAAAGATCTGTTTTCCATTTATACATTTCGCAAACACTTTTATCCGGACTTTTATCAACTCTTAGTATTTAAACTAAACGTTTTATTAGTTTAAGCATTCTAGAAATTTAACCAATACCAACTGAGCCACACTTACAAAAGCATATGCCTATTGCATAAATGTAAATGTTTTAGTACCTTTAGAGACATTTTAGTACCCTTTTGAATACTTAACATCCAATACTTTCAGTATACATTTTATTTATGCCTTATAATGTAACATTAAAATTATAGTAAACATCTTCACTTTGTATTAAAAGGACAAAATGCAGAGTTTCAGCAATACTAACTGAAATATTAAGCTTTAACGTGTCCCACTTTGGATGTCGTCCTTAAGCAGGTTTGTTAGATTTGTTTCTTGTTCTACGATGATTATTGCTTCAAAAAGTGATTCTGGCAAATCTGGATAATATGTGTGTATTTACAGATATATTGTTTAATTAAGACCATTAAATTACAGCATATCTCTGGTCTCTCATAACATATAATAGCATATGCATAAGCATGCCTGGTTACTGGATATACACTTCTGTGTAACATTTCTTTATCATAAACACATAGCAGAAGCAGCCAGCTAGATGAATAGTTCTTGTGTGTGTAGCAGATTGAGTTTAATGAAAGATATAAATTACCTGTGATTGTCGGCTGCAGGTGTTTTTCTGTGAAGTCAGCGGTTGGTTGATCTCTTGCTATAACTGTTGGCCAGCAAGATCAGCAAGACTCGATCCATTATAAATCTTTATCTATTTCCTCTTTTTCTTCGTCCATGGTACCGGGTGCAAATGGGAAGTCTCTACACTTTCTGACATACATCTTGAACCTAGAAAGTGAAATATTGTTCATTTTTAAGTAATATAAACTGATGTTCCATCATTATCAAGATCAAGAGTTGTTTCCTTTTTTTGGCGTTCAATGTACAATAATGTAAGTGTTCACACATTTAACAAATCACAACTGATGGAGATTTTATGCTTATTTTTGATCTCATGAATAAAAAAATGTTCTTTTCTGGCATAAAAACATAAGTATTGAATTGAATATTTCCTATGATGTCCAGTGGACATCGGTATGTTGAATTGTGTTCTGACACCAGATTGTTGAGCGGACATGTCTCTGGTTTTCAAATTATATAATTGTCTTTACTAGTGATTTGTGGATGGCTTTGAGTATTGATGTATATTGTTTTAGTCCCATGTACATTTTTCTGATTGTGTTTTGTGTACCTGTGTTTGAGAGAGAACACTAAACCACATAGTGTCCATATAAGTAATTGTTTTGCCTACTGTGACGAAATGTCATATGAGTCGTCATTACTAACGTGACGTTAAATGCCACATTAGAAACATCATTTGGGTTTGGTATAATTTTTGATGTTTTGGAAAAGTCTCTTATGCTCAACAAGGCTTGATTTATTTGATCAAAACACAGTCAAAATAAAAAAAAATAAGGTAATATCATTACAATTTAAAACAAAAACAGTTTTCTGTTTTAATATATTTTAAAATGTAATTTATTCATGTAAAGCTGAATTTTCAGTAGTCATTACTTCAGTTTTTAGTGCAACATCATCCTTCAGAAATCATTCTAATATGTTGACTTTACTGCTTAATATTTATTTGAAAACTGCGATATTTTTTTCAGGATTCTTTAAGGAATAAACAGTTCAAAAGAACAGCTTGTATTTTAAAAACAAAAATGTTCTGTAACATTAAAAATGTCTTTACAGTCACCTTTGATCAATTTAATGTGTCCTTGCTGAATCAAAATTAATTTCTTTTTAAAAACTCTTACTGACCCCAAACTTTTGAATGGTAGTGTATTAGTTTTATATTGATTGATTTATGAGATATTATTCTCCAGTTTTTAAAAAAATGCATCAAAATATGTTAATGAACTTATTTACATGTTACAGAAATATTTTTCTCTTTGAGGGACTAGATGTGAGCAGCCAAATGCAATCTTTTTCTTTAGGTTGCAGTTTTTTCTATACTGTAATTTTAGTTTTAAGGGCTAAATTAAAAAAAAAAAAATTATATTGAAAGTTTTTAACAAGGTATTTGAAACCAGTCTACAAAACCAGTGGAAACACCTTTGTGTACTTTGACTCAAACCTTGTATTTGGTGAGACACTTCCCTTGTGACAACTAGCCCCATCTATATACTTTGTGTGTGTGTGTACCTGTTTTTATATCCCGGTGAGGACTTAAACCTGAATACACACAGACTCACGGGGACTCGTGTCATGGGTAAACAAGCTTATAAATCACACAGAATGAAGTGTTTTGAAAATCTAAAAATGCAGTAAGTTTCCTGTGAGGGCTAAGTTTAGGTGTAGGGTTGGTGCAGGGCAATAGAAAATATGGTCTGTACAGCAGAAAAACCATTATGCCTATGGAGAGTCCCCACAAGGATAGCAAACCAGACACGTGTGCGTGTGTGTGGTCATTGTCAAGAAATGAAAGATGTGTTTGACTTGAGACAGGCATCTCGGTGTTTAGAGGATTATAAGCAGGGAAAAGATAGTTCAAAGCCGAAAAAAAAAAAAACTTGTGAGGCGTTTTAAGTGTCCCTTTACCCAGCGCCCTCACCTCTATCCCAGAATTCCCTTTGTCCAAAAGTTTCTGGCAAGAACAAACTTCCCCCCACATCTTCAAAACCTGATCACTTTGCTTTATTCTGATCAATGTGCTCCACGTTTCTCCTCTCGGTGTCAGAGTAGTCAGGAGATAAAAAAGCAGGAGGGGTGTGAGGATAGACGGCTTACTTTTTTAGATGCCAATTGTATGTGTCTCTGTGGCTGCCTTACCTGTGTTCCTTTGATCATAGCTGAGCATGGAGTGGCGTTTGATTCCAGGGCTACTTTGACAGCTCGCAGGCTGGCAGAAGCCTCTCGGATGACTGGAGATCAGAGAAGACAGGCTGGAAAGCAGAAGTCCAGCTGAGAGAAGATCAGAAGAGGCACAACTTCAACCAGAGCTATTGTGAAGGAACGTAATGGCTTAGATAACTTTTTCCCCTCCATCTTTTTTTTCTTGTGAAAACTTACCCTTCAGAATTTTGAATTGCCCACTTTAAGGTCTGTGGGGCTTTGTCTGGCTTTGACAAAAGAGGCATGTTTTTCTTTCCGCCTTGTCCTGGAGAGCCCGATCTATTTAAACAGTGTCACTTCTGCTTGACGTTCTCTTGTTTTAAGCACGGCTGGTTCAGCCCGGTTCAGTTGCTGTAGATGCTATGAAACACTATGAAAAGAAAAATTAATGTACAAACATGCATTGTTCATGTCTAAAAATGTGTAAAACAGCTACATTACAGTCAAATGCTTATGTAGACTTTATTAAATCTGCATATGCGTCTTTGTTTTGGTTTATGCTGTTTTGTTTGTGTGTGTGTGTGTGTGTGTTAGGAACTTACAAATTAAAATTTTGAAGTTGAATTAGTGTTTTCTTAAATGTGTTAATTTAACTCAATTGTAAATCAATCCAGTGTCGTCTGTGTCCCCGCAAAATATATACAGAGGGCTCCTGTGGTGTAATGTCTCCCTCTGGTGGAGGATGTGATGAACATCTTGCACTGCATTATAGACATTTTAAATATATTACAACGACTTAATTAACCTGAAATGTTAATTCTGTTATCATTTACTCAAGTTGTTCTAATTGTATATGTTTCTTTCTTCTGTTTAACACTAAAGAAGATAATTTGAAGAATGTTGGAAACCAAACACTTACTGGTAGCCATCAACTTAGTTTTTTTTTTTTTATTATTATTATTTATTTATTTTTTATTCCATATTATTAAAGTCAAAGGCTACGAGCAACTGTTTGGTTACCAACATTCTTCTTCTATCTTCTTTTGTGTTCAATAAAAGAAAAGAAACTCGTATAGGTTTGGAACAACTTGAGGGTGAGTAAATGATGACATAATTCTCATTTTTGGGTGAATTATCCCTTTGTGGAAGTGGAAAGCAACAAGTGGAATGTGTCTTAACATTAAATCTTAATATTAAAAGAGATTAAGCTCTTCCAAAAATGTTACGGCTGTAAAACTGCCATAAAGAAAATAAATAAAGTTAAAATTTGATCCCCTGATTTTTTTTTTACATTTTCTAGACCCCATATTCGTTTAATAATTAACAATAAAATCCCCCTAAATCGTGCGTCCTGGCTACAAACCATACCTGATCACAAACCAGTATGTTCATAATTAAAATAATACATTCAAATATTATGGTAAGACACACCAATTTGCAATGTCAAGCAGCAAAACGAGCGGTTTTGTACAGCTAAAAATAGCTGGAAGCGAATGACACCGGAAGCCAGACACATAAAATTTATAAATGCGCCTGCTCTAACGGGAAAAATAAGATTGGCTGTTTGTGCATAGTCTCAATGCCAGCTCACGTTTCGTTTTCCTAAAGTTTATAATACTGCACAGCAGGCCTTCACCAACCCACCTGAGCAGAGTAGTTATGGGGAGGAGCGACATATGTAGCCCCGCCCTAAAAAGTTAGCCCCACCCTGTTGTGCAGCGGGCGTTTCCAAACAATGGGCGTAAATATTCAATGATTTACTCATGTTTGCTGGAACTCATCACCTGTACTAATAACAATTACATGAAAAACATACAATATGCAAAGCCCAACACTTTTACTTTTTAACGGTGTCATGCCTTTATGATTTTTTTGCACAAGGTGCTGTAGTTTTTTCTTTTCTTTTTTTTTTGTATCGCTGAAAACAAACCATACATATTAAGAGACATCTAGTAATTAAGAAACATTAAGAAATGTTATTTGAGATAATGCACATGACCAATTCAAAAAAAAAAAAATCAAGGAAGTAACAAATCACTGGATTAGTTCAAATAATGACCAGCATAAAATATGGTTTTATCCTCTCTCTTTTTTTTTTTTTTTTTTAATTTGACTCCAGAGATTAAAAAATGGGCTTAAAGTGCACATGGGCTTAATGGGTACACTTCCCCTAACTTGTATTTTTATGCTTCAGCCACAGGAGGGCCACAATTTACAATGATATATTTTTAATGGCATTTATCTCAAAAGTTATTATATAATTAATAATGATGGGTTTTAAACAAAGCACCTACTTTTATAATTATGTCTCCACTAAAACCTTTTCATTTTTTATTCATCAGTAAAACACATTCTTGTCATTTATAAAGTGATATTGCTATCACAAGAGATAGACCAGGTGCTTTTTATTTAATTTATTCTTAAAATTCAGTAAACGACAGAAATTTATTTTAATCTGCTCTTGCTGCTACATTTTGCCTCGGTTTCACAGACAAGGCTTAAGCCTAGTCAAAGACTAAAATGTTACTCTGAGCTGTTTCAACTTAAAATCTTAAAATATCAGTGCCATTGTTTTGTCTCAAGATGCACACTAATAATGTTTTCTTCTAAGGCATGTTAATAAAAATGACTTAAATGTCCTAATTGAACTACGGCCTAAACCTGACTTAGTTTAAGTCCTGTCTGTGAAACCAGGCCAATTTGTTCTATGTTAAGTGTATTTACAGTGGTCTCAAGTAACTAGATTATCCAATGCAGAAAGATTGAACATTAGAATTGGACAGTTCAAAGTTCCTGTCAATATGACAAAACATCTATTTTGTTATCCTGCAGTATATTAACCAGAAACTGAAACACAAAGACCGGTAGAAGGCCATAAGCTCAACTTCAACAGCATGTGAGTACAAAGATTCAAATATTATTATTGAGACAGCATTGCAGAAGAACAGTTAAATACTCTGCTATATTTCTTCCACACTGTACAGCTTTAGGAAAATGTACATCATTTTATATCTTTCTATTAAGATTCTACACAGGCTGTACAGTTTGTTTATACATTGTACTGAACATTTATTTCTTTGCAAATCTATATGATGGTTATGAAGAATTACTCTTAACTTTGTGGTGCACAAGATTTATGAATCATTAGATCCAGTTCATCCAGTTTATATCACTCTATCAGTGAGTATATGTATCTACTTACATTAACATTTATATTCACATATATGGAGTAATTATATATGTCTTTCTTTATCCTACAGATAAGGGATGTGTTTGAATACCAGAAGAGCTCTGGGACAAGTGGACAGGCATTCGCTATAATGATCATGGACATCAGCTCATGGACAGGTAATGCTTATAATGTGTGTTGTTTACTAGTTAATGTGTAGGTTACAATCATTTTCTCTTTGAGGGGGTCACGCCTTTAAAAAGCAAATGATGGTAACCTAAGTAGGTGGGGGACAGGGAATGCAAAAATGTATGCAGCTAATTTTTTTTTTTCAAGCTGAAAAGCATAACCGCTGCTGGACATTGCTCTGGGAGCCAAACCGCCCCTACCCCATGATTCACTCATATCACAGAGATCCAGCTGGGATTGAAACAACAACCTCTGAACCGTGAGGCAGCGCTCTTACCTGTAAACCACAGATCTCTTGTTGGACCTTGTGTAGGAACTTATATTTAATTTACAATAAACTAATTACAGCTTTCAGTTGTGTGATTGTCATATGCAGTGTTGGGGAAAGTTACTTTTACATGTAATGCATTACAATATTGCATTACTCCTTAAAAACGTAACTATGGAAAGTAATGCGTTACGTTACTTTTGTGTTACATTTTAAATCTATGCAGGGCTTACTTGTTTGTTTTTAATATAAAAAAGTTCTCTTTTTGGAAAATATAAAAGCCTTTTCACACCAAAAATGAAATGAATAAGCCTCAGGCTGAAGGGAAAGTAAATTTACGTCTGTGCAGTAGAATGCAGAAGAAGAAATTTCAACACACTTCCGCAATAAAAAAGATGCACAAATGTTTGTCTAGAGTAATTTTTGATTATTAGTTTGGTTGAACTGGATCATCGAGGTCAGAAGCAAAAACATTGGTTAATAGAATGGGATTAAATACATAAAGGATGTTTGTGTTGTTTAACATTTAATAATTGCAGCTTTGTGTCATATTCTGAGTTGCATTATTTTTATTCATTTTGAGGAACAGTGAATCTGTTTTTGTTTTGTTTTGTTTTTTTGCAAGTGAGATGAATTAATGCATATTCATATTTATTTTAGAACTACAGTAATATCTTCTGATTTCTCTCAACATGGGGACAGGAGAGCTGTCAATCAACAAATGGGGAAAAAATTAACTTGCGTTACTTATTTGAAAAAGTAACTCAGATATTCTCTTGTAAAATTAAAATGCAACGCGTTACTTTACTAGTTACTTGAAAAAAATTAATCTGATTACATAACTCACGTTACTTGTAATGCGTTACCCCCAACACTGGTCATATGACATGCAGAGGTGGGACTTGAATCGATGCCTCAGCTGTAGCTTTCAACACAAAGGATGTGTGTTTAGCCACTAGCGCCACGGCACCTTTCACACTGATTGTTGGTGTTTGGGGCACTTTGTTGGATATAATGCCAACAATTTAACAAGCAATAATGTGTTTTGAACTCAGGTCTTCATGATTGAAACATTGTTTTTTCCTCTAAGCCACTGAGTCTAGGGTTTTAAGCTTAGTTTAGATGAGGTTTGAAAATGTACTTGAAAATCCCACTTGTAGTGAAGCTTTTCAAGTACAATCAGCAGGTGATGTTCTAAATTGAACAATCATCCTCCACACCACTGAGATTGTTCTAATACTATAAAAGTAAAAAAGCAGCAAAAAAAAACACTATTATACCTTCATATTTCTTAAGGCTTGCCTCAGGTACCTCATTAACTACACAAAGACATCAATAATATAAAAAACATTTAAATCCCAAAAAAGAAGAAAAGAACACTAAACTCAAATTACAAGTAGTTCAAAAGGAACACTGTTCTCTTCAATGGTAACACTAATTCAGACGTATTTATTACCATTAAATACAACATAGAACAACAAACAGAATATAATACAGACTGTGATTTAGACCAGGGGTCACCAAGTTCGGTCCTGGAGGGCCGATGTCCCTGCAGAGTTTAGCTCCAACCCTAATCAAACACACCTGAAGCAGCTAATCAGAGTCTTCAAGATCATTAGAAATCACAGACAGGTGAGTTTGATCAGGGTTGGAGCTAAACTCTGCAGCAGATTGGCCCTCCAGGGAAAGATCTGAGGAACCCTGGTGTAGATGAGATTACAAATCCCACCCATTTGGAGCTGGCTCCGACCTCCATTTATACCTAACTCCAGTCTACAAATAGAGTCTTATTACCTGAAATTGGTTGTGCCCTCCTGTGGTGATTTTTGAGTGCAGATCGGTCTGTGTAGCGTTGTGTAAAGTTGAACACAGCACTTGCAACACTTACTGCTGTGCATTACAGGATGACTGGTGATTGGCTGTGGCAGGCAATTATTTAATTAACTATGTCTGTTCAAGCTGTGGGTGCTTATGGAAGATAAATAGTTATCTTTATTTAACAGAAATTTTTGCTGTCTATGTCATTCTTTTCAGAGTTAATTGTGCGGCTCTATGTTAAATTTTAAAATTAGTCTAAAATAGTGTTACTCTTGTGGAGAATTTCCTTTGAAATTTCCAAATTTCCTTTGAACTACCTGGGAATTGCATGATCAGTATCTTTTGTGACGTCGGCTGTGAAGTGTATGTTCAGTTCCACATGATTACAAATTTGTGTTATCTCTGCTAT
>JAUZSZ010000086.1:6045457-6058043 GCA_034780575.1 Labeobarbus marequensis
AATAGTGTGAGCAAAGAGAGAGACGAGGAATATTTTGGGTTCAAACTCAAGTTAAGACATGATGTTACCAAAATAAACTAATGTCGCTCATTTTCTTTAAATAAAACAAAACTCTGGGTAAGACACTTACAATGGAATAGAATGGGGTCAATCCAATAGTACCAGTGTTATTTTAGCATCATTGAGATGCTATTATAATTTTTAAAAAATATTTTGAATATTAAAATATTTGAATTTTATTTTGGTTAAAACTTTAGTATTTTTGTGTCTATGTGTTTGTCATTTTTTATTAGTTTTTGATGTTTTTAATATGCATTTATAAAATTAGTATTAATTTTTTGAATTTCAGTTTTAGTTATTTTAGTACACCAAGTTAAACTAAATAAATATGAGAAATGTTGCCTTGGAATTTAGCTGAAATCATTTTTTAAAATACAAAGCTTTAAAAAAAATTATTTCAGATAACATATTTCATTTCAAGTAACCTTGAATAGTACAGACACAAGACAAACAATGTGTTTACATGATTTTAATGTGGAAAAAAACCCCACTTCACTTCAAACCACTTTACAACGTTTAAAAAACTGAAATGACCGTAAAATGAGTGTAAACACTGATTTAAACAGCTTTATAGAACAACAACAAAAAAAAAAGTATCCTCCAAAAATGGTCCTTCCATTTTAAGTGCCTCAATTTTATTCCCCAAAATTATTTTGTGTTGATATTCGTTATGCAATCAGCAAACACTTGATTGAGCTTAACTTGTACTCCTTTAACATAAACAAAAAATATCAAAAAGGGAGAGTAAAGTATCCAAAGGGAATAGAGAAGTGGTAAGAGTTCACAAAACACAAGCTTGTCATTTCTGTTTTAAACACTCCAGAATGACTTGACAGGTCAAAGTAACTTATATTGAAAATGAAGCAGTTATGAAACAACAAAGTACACATTCTAAGTTATTTTAAAAAATTCAATTAAATGCCCTGGATTTATTCCTGTAAATTTCAAAATGAAATACAAGGATCCAGTCACTACCAAGGTCAGGCCAAAGCAAACAAGAAGCCGTCTTTCACATATCTGCAAGAATGCAGAATATTTGTGGTCTTCAAATATTAGTGTAGTGATACACAGTGTGTTGACATAGCAACATATAAGTGAAATAAAGAGAAAATGTGGGAAAAAAGTTACAGAATGAATGTTGAATGCATGCAAAACAGGTTTTCTACGCTGCAGTGGTGTTACATCATATAATAGACTTTACTCAATTAGTTTTGTTAGAAAATCTAATAATCAGTTTATAGAGCCCCTGCGTCTCGAGTTGTAACACAAGAGGCCTTTTTTCCGCTCCCGTGGACCTCTTCCAGATTTCCAGAGCTCTTGTTCCACAAGCTAATCAAAGTGCTAATAAATCAGCCTCTAATCTGAACTACTTAACATTAACAGTGACCCTGCACACACAATATAGACACAGAAAACAATAGGAAAGGTACAGTGCACACACTCACCGCTGTCCTTGCTGCTGTTCTCCTCGATGGTCATCTGTTCCGCCAGCTCTGAAAGCGATTCATCGATCGTCTGGCTACCACGCAGGGTGAGCGACAAACGTCTCTTAAACCTCTTCATCCTCTCCATAGGCCTCTGAGGCAGGGGGGGCCTGCAGGACGGACACACACACACAACGTTAATCATAACCGGCCTACGAATATCTGTGGGTCATGCAGCGTTTGAAGATTTCTTTTCATTAGAAACTGAATTTATTACTTTTTTATTAAATTCTGTGGCACTGTGGGTTGAGGGCACCCTATGATGTATGTATCTCTGACTCATTTGACCGACAAAACCGAAAAAAAGAACAATACGTTTCATTACTCATGCCTTTATTCACTTGTATAAATGCAAACAGTTTCAGAGTATTTCATATTTGCATTTTAGAATTGGTATAGGGTACGGCATGGAAAATATAATGATCTTAAATTAAATTTAAATTACAGTTTTGTGGCTTTCCGTGCATGTCAATTAAAATTTACTGTACTTCTCTTCCAGGAAAACAGACCAAAAGACTGATGACTCAACTAGTACGCACAGGCATATACCAATAAAATACTAGAAAGAGAACATCCCATCCCCCTGATACTAGTCTCTGATTAACAGGTTTAAGAAAGAAATTATGGCTTGCTGGTGAATCTTCAGCAGTGATAACCGTCATACTTTCTCATTTACTTTTCCAACCAACAATTGCTGGAATGAATCAATTTTGAATGAGATTTCATTGCTTTCAGTGTGGTTTTAAATTAAGAGTCCTTCACTAACTTCCTGTTTCAAAAGGGAAAAAAATGCTTGTCAAACCATTTCATGGAGTCTTAAATATCTACTGACTAATAGGAAGGCCTCGTGTGTGTGTGTGTGTGTGTGTGTGTGTGTGTGTGTGTGTGTGTGTGTGTTAGTAAGTTCCTGTGGGATAGTTTTTAAGCTACACAGCAGGCCTTTAAAACTTGCACGTGACATACACAAATAAAAAAAAAAAAAAAACACATTAATAATCCAAAGGCTTTTAATCAAATATTCATGAGACTGTATTTTGTTTTTATAGGCACTTCAACACATGGTTGTGCATTTTAGGGTTAGGGTTAAAACACACACTCCCACATGCGCCATAATTCCCTTTACACTAATGCATTTTCTAAATATAAAATGACAGCAATATGAGACACCGGGTCTATTAACAGTAAAACACACTAAAAAAAGTAAAGTAAACAAAAATAATTATAATTTCTGACTGAATGAGGGTTTAAAGGCCAAAGTATTATTTATATATTTATATCTTGGAGTATATTAACAGTAAAAAAAGAAAGATGTTTTTGATTTAAAAGAGTTTGAAGGCAAAATTAGTCTAAATGTAAAAATAGGACAAACAAAAACACTAAAATAAATATCCAATATTGAATTTATTTCTAAATACATTTAAACATTTAAATAAATAATACATTTAAAATAAAAAAATATTTAAATGGAAAATGTACGTGTAATAGATAAAAAAGTAAATACATAAAAACAAATATATGTAAATGCATAATATATCTTGCAGTATATTAACAGTAAAACATGTGAAACATTTTTTTTTTTTTTTTAATCTTCTGGAATGGAAGTTAAAGACGAATGTAGCCTAAATGAAAAGACAGGACATTAATTTAAATATTAAAATAATACATTCAGAAACAATAAATAAATCATTTAAATAGAAAACATGCATAATACATTTAAATTAACAAATGTAAACATTTAAATAAATTTCAATATTGAAATACCTCTCATATCTTGCATTCCTAATCATTATAAATCAATCAGTCAATCAAGTCATCCTAGACTTAAATTGCTGTTGCCATTTTATAAAATCAATAAACTACACAAGGCCATGAATAATGGTGATTTTAGCACGATTACAGGGGTTAATTGTTTTGCGTCATGCATAACCCTTAAAATCACTATAAGTAAAATCACTCGTGCATGGTCTCTCTAAAGGCTTTTAATAGAGCTTTAATGTGTGTGTGCTTGCGTATTCCTCTCAATACATGCTGACTTTGCACCGTTTTAGGCAGGAAACACCTTGCTATGGGAGGCAGTGGGACTCTTTCTGTCCATTGTATTTCACCGTCAGACTTCACACACCCAAATTCACACAGGACTTGAAGGTTCGTTGCGTTCACAAAGCGAGGTACAAATGAAAACATCCAAGGTTCTCCTAGTCTATCCAAAAGTTACGGCACATACTGATAATATTTGCCCCTATGCGATCATACACATACAGAGAGACGCACAAAAGAAGATCAGATTACAACGAGATGGCTTTACTCAGGTGGTGTCTGACTTCAGGATGCCGCAAAGAGGGAAAAGTGCATCCAAAAAAACACAAATCTTGCCCCCAACTACAGGAAACGGCCGGTCGGAGCATCTGTGATTGGTTCCTCTCAAATACAATCATGCACACGCATGCATGCCATCTCCGACACAAACTAAAGAGGGGGGAGGGCCCACGAGTCCTCATATTAGACTACTGCTACAGGCCAATATAGCACCGACGGACAGTTAAATGTGCATGCTGACAGAGCACACCTTCTCAGAACAAAAATAAACAAATAAAATCACCATGTTTTTAGTAATGAAGTTTTGCATAAAATCAGGCAAATGATGTAATCAAACCTTTAAGAAATAGATAGGAATAAAACTGTAAAGTTTGGTATATGTAAATGCTACTAAAGTGAAGATTTCTGGCTCAGCACAGGAGAAAATATTGATTTTGAGAAAAAAGCCTTTAAAGATATGTATTGTAATTGAAATCTATAGATGCAAATAGATAAAAATAGGCAATAAAATAAACACTTAAAAGTGTATTTTGGATTTCTATTAGTCTGAAATAACACATTATGAAAAGACAAAAAGCTCAAAATCTCAAAACTGGCCAGTGCATTAAAAAAATACATAAATAAAAACACAAATGTTTTTGCCTGCAGTGTCTTTCCTTAAATATATACACATAAATTAAAAAATGTAAATGCATTTAAATAAATTAAAAAAACACTTTTCAAAATCAATATATACATACATACATAAAATGAAATAATTACAAATAAATCAATCTTGCATCCCTAATAATTACTGCAATACATTTTGTCATCTTGGTTTTATATTGCTGTTGCAATTTTATAAAACCAATAAACTACTCAAGGCAACGATTTTCGCATGATTACAAAGGTTAATCACGTTGCATCATGACTAACAACAACCCTTAAAATGTAAAAATCACTCATGCATGGCTTCTCTAAAGGTTTTTCCACTGCTCTTGAGTCTGACTCAATAAAACAACTATAAACGCATCACAAAAGTGGGCGTACAAGCCATTTTCTTGTTTTTTCACTCGTTTGTCCACTTCTCTTTCGGTGTGGGACACTGACACTGTTGTTACAGTGACATGCTACATTGTTGGCCAATGAGTGAATGGTATTGGGACAGTGCTGTCTATTGTCATCCCACCCCCTCCCGTCATTAACCCCCCGGACTGGTGCAATATTCATCCCCAGACAGTAGCTCTCCAGGGGATCACGCTGATAGGAAAGTGTGCTGCTGGAGGAGAGAAAGCAGGCCGCATTGAGACTGATACTGAAAAACATGTAAAAACGGTTATAGGTCATTTGATATGCATGTTGTAGATGGGGTTTGTGATCTACAGTGATTATATAGTGTAGCAGATTATTAAGTGTATTCAATAGTAGACATCATATTTTAAACTAAATGCATCTAAAAATTATAACTTTTTTTTTTGTCCATGACATTAATACACACTAAAAATGAGTTTTTATTATGCTCACCAAGGCTGCATTTATTTGATCAAAAATACGGTTTAAAAAAAAAAAGAAAAAAAAAGGAAAATTATAAAATATTATTACAATTTAAAATAATTGTTTTCTGTTTAAATATATTTTAAAATGTAATTTATTCGTGTGATGTAAAGCTGAATTTTCAACATTATTACTCCAGTCTTCAGTGTCACATGATCCTTCAGAAATCATTCTAATATGCTGATTTGCTGCTCAAAATCTATTATCAATGTTAAAACATTTGTGCTGCTTAATATTTTGTGGAAACTGATCTTTTTTTTAGGATTCTTTGATGAATAGAAAGTTCAAAAGAATAGAATTTATTTGAAATTGAAATCTTTGCAACATTATATTTATTACATACACATATATACACATATATACATATACACATATATATATATACATATACACATATATATACATATACACATATATACACATATACACATATATACACATATACACATATATATATACATATACATATACACATATACACATATATATATATATATATATATATATATATCAGGGACTGATTTAAAAAAAAAATCAGCCAAATTTACTAAGTATACGCAGTAATAATATTGCTTGACTTGGGCAATACTAGTAATGCCTAACTTAATATATGCATATACATATCAATAATATAAATAAGAAGTTTAAGATCTATATATAGACAACAGAATCCATGACTAAAGCACAGCTTGTCAAAAAAACTGCTAAATCTGTTCTGCTATTGTCTCTTTCGCTTTGCTCTTTTCATCTTTCTGTTTGTCTTCACATGAGTAGTTTTACAGTTGTCCAATCATATGCGAGCACGGGAATCAAACGCCGGGAGAGAATCTGTTTACATCCCCCGGGTCGGGATTAGCCCACCTCGCCTGTACACACTCCTCTTGAGAGATAAGGCGTCTTTGTGTGGGACTGAGAGGGCATATTACCCACACCATAACAAAACCCTCATGTGCCTCGTGCAGGCTGGGGGTGGCACGGGAGCGGATAATACATCCCAAACTCACAGCGGCTTCCCGAAAACAAACACATGCACAAACCCGCAGAGCTTGCAAACATTAACGCTTTTTACCCAATAACTCACTCGCACAAACAAACAAAACACCAGGAACTGCGGCTGATGAATTCTGGGACGACCCCTGCAGCCGGGTGGCACCACAGGCCGAGGGTAATTAGAGCAGGAAGGCCTGACATCAAACATCACACCAGTCACCAGCCAGAGGCATCAAACAGCAGGCTAATTAAGCGCAGACTGGAGACACAGAAACTGGGTTAGCCAGTAAAACAGACACACTGAAATACACAAACACAATAGCTAAGTATTCAATCTGCGGGACTGTTTGTGCTGCAGACACCTTGAATCATTCAGTTTATTGAAAAGAGGTGTACAATGACTTCTTTTCCAGATGATTTTCACCCTGTGATGATTAAAAAGGTGAAAGGATTCCAAAGACAAACATTTAGGGGTTTACTCTCTCAACTTGGGCCATTCAGAAGACAAATATAATGTTACAAAAGATTATTTCAAATAAATGCTGTTCTTTCAAACTTTCTGAGAAATAAAAAAATAAAATGAAAAAAAATCCACAATAATATTGAGCAGTGCAACTGCTTTGAGCATAGATAACATAGAAATGTTTCTTGAGCAGCAAATGATTACTGAAGGATCATGTGACACTGAAGACTGGAGTAATGGATGCTGAAAATTCAGCTTTGCATCACAGGAATAAATTGCATTTATAAAATAATTAAAACATAAAACTTCTTTTAAATTGTAATAATATTTCACAATATTACTGTTTCTATCTATATCTCTCTCTCTCTCTCTCTCTCTAAAATAAAAAATAAATTTGTGAAAAAAAATTGGTGATCTGAGCAAAAAGTGAAATAATTAAATTTCAAAAGAGTGAAAAAATCTGAAAAAAACAAACTCTCCCAAATGGTAGAAGGGCAGTTTTAAGGACAGTTTTGGCTATTAAATTAGCCTTAGAACAGAATGCTACAAAAAATAAAAAATAAAATAAAAAAATAAAAATAAATAAAATAAAATAAAATTTATTTTAAAAAAGCCCTGATATTATTTGCATACAATATCAATCAGAATAATAACTGATAATACTAACAATAAGTAAAAAGAAATATTACATACTGGTTCATTCAGATATGGTCACAGATATATCATGCATCCTAAAAAAAAATCCCCAAAATTCAAACTAAAAAGTCATATTTTTAATATATATTCCCCTTCAAAATCTACCCAAATGTTTAACCTTCACGTCACTCATAAATTAGAAGGGAAGTCTGGAAAGCACATCTGGAATCTCAAATGAATATTGGAGGAATCTTGGGTTAGACTGGCATGCCAGGGTATTTTCGATTCTCTTTCTATCTCTTCCCACATACACACAAACAAAAAGTCCATTCCCATTGCCATGGCAACACGTTTTTCCTGGGACTTCTCAGCAGCATCTTTCTCACAGTCAGAATCTGTAATTTACCCCTCTGTACGCCCAAAGAGAGAGAGAGAGAGAGAGAGATGAAGCGGCTGACTGAGTGGGTGAGCGAGCAGCACAAAACAGAAGATCGAACAAGAGAGAGAAAGAGACATAGAAGAAGCAGAATGATGTCTTTGTGTTTGACTACAAAGCATGAGATCTCCACGGCAACTCTGCTCGTCTGTGCCAAACTGCAGGCAAGTGAGACTAAAATGACAAAAAAAGGGCAAACAGAGAGACGGCTAGCAAGCTTAACAGCGAGTGAAATTAGGCATATCACACGCATGACTGCACAAGTGTCTGTTTGAATCAAGTAGGCCTATAATACCTAGTGAAAGCATCTGCTAACACCTAATAAGTGAACTTCACCTTTGAAAGCCAAGCTCCAGAGATCAGACACTGACGTCAGAAAGGTATCGAGGCCTGCTGACGCATTCGCTTTGACCTGTTAGCGTGCATCTGCACTCTGACCAACGCAGGACATCAAAGATGCATCATCGCCGGCGTTTACACAGCGTAACGTAATTAGAGCCACAGAAAGAGGAGCGCAAGTGAGAGATCTGGCGGTTCTGAGCTTCTTTCATCTGTCTGTCCACTCGATGATGCTTAATGCACTTCAGCGTGTCATTAGCACGCTCTTCAAAATCACTCTCGCCCCCAGCTGTAAACAAAAAGCAACGTTCACGCAATGACTGATGGGAAGATGGACGGAATAAATGCATTCATACAGACGACTGCCTGCGGGGTCGCAGGACGGCTGATGTCAGGCACAATGACAACGGAGAAAGACGTGTCTCTTTGTGTTTGTGCGTGAGAGAAGTAGTGTTGGTGAATGTAAATGATCATATCTGCTGTTCAGAACAGCGTACGCATTTTGCGTCCAACGGATACTCACCAAAATGGTGCTACGCTGACATGAGGGCCTTTCGCACCACAGAAACCTTTTCATAGTACCCGAACTAGGAACGGTTTTAGTTCCAGGAACTCCGTTTGGAAGAACTAAATTAGCTCCTACTTCAGAGTAGAGTCTAAAACAGTTCTAGGAACTATCCATGACGTAAGTGTACACTGATTGGCTAAACGTGTACGAAAACGCCCTCACCCGCCATGATTTAAAACACTGTGTAAACACATACTGTGTAAACATTGTATCATACTGAGAGCATTTATAAACGGCATTTACCTGAAGACTTCATTTACGGCGTTTTGTGCTTCTATCAGCCTCAATGAAATGTAACACTGCAAACTGTCGTTGGAGATTCTTAGTCCTCCTTTCCGTTCTTTCAATCGCTTGAAGTATACGTCGCAATTCCATGTCCATTATTGTGAAACCCGCGAGACAACAAAAACACAGCTGATCACAGCGTCCTCCATCCTCCTGTTGTTAACGTCGTTGTTCTTTGTCTACATTGTTGAACGCCGCGTGCAAATGACGTCGCTGTCGACCGGCTTACGTCACTTCTTAGTACCCACTGTCGGTGCGAACGCAACCCTTTAATGGTACTGGGAAATAGTTTGCGCAAAATCGTCCCAGTACTTTAGTACTATACTTTTAGTTCTGGAACTAAAGCAGAGCGAAAGGCCCTATAGGAGGAAGGTGAAAATCTGCAAGCTTGGTAGATGGGCAGTTATATGCCAAGTCCACTACCTTGGACACAAAAGCAGGGTTAGGGCAAAAGGAAACCTTGCTGTGAATAAGAAAGGACTAACAGACAAAGACTGTAAGTCAGTCAAGACTTTATCTGTAAATAAATCTACAAGTAGCATCATCTTAAGATTACACTGCCCATTACATTGAGGAATATTGGAACTACAACTTTATATTTTATTCCATTATCTTTGACAAAATAATTAAACCACCCAGTATACAAGCTCCATTGCTCGACAGTTGATTTGAGAGTTGGTTTCTTTTGTAGCTATCTCTTTCCTCCCACACTGTTTTGTGTCATCTTCATGCCATTTATTTTCTCTGTTTGCACTATTCTCCCAGCGCGATGAACTCCGCACATGCATTTTGCCTGTTAGCTAATGACGACGGCGTGCAATCGTATGCAGCCACTCTCATCTGAATAACGCTACTTCTAGGACTGTCACAGAAGATAAGAGAATGTTTATCCTTGTTGCCAGTTTTGTTATATCTTCACAGGCTGACTGAGTGCTGTTTTAAGCAACAAAAACTGACACAAGCATTTTCACAATGCAGCTTTACTACTCATTCACTTGTATACAGATTCAGAGCTTATCGCGCATGTGCCATAATACAAAAAACTAGTACAAGGTGTCGTGAGGACAAAATGTGCAACTCTTGGAATGCAATACACAACAGTTAAGTTGACTTTATGTCACCTACTGCTGTAATTTAATTTGCAATAGGCTTATTAGAATAGCTCACCTTGACATGGATACTATTCTTAATTTTAAGGACGCCACTCAACACAGTCCTGTCCAACTGACGTTGTGTTTTCAAATGAACAGTTAAGCAAAATCAGCAAAGTCAGGATGTGCTGAGAGAGCTTGCTGCAGTCTCCCACAGGAAGTAAAATGTGAATGACTTTTTATGTGGCAAGAGTCTGACAAAGACAGACGTGGTGCCATAAGAGATTCCGCAGTTGGTCATGCCCAAGGTGATTCTCTATAGTGAAACACACAGCAAAGTTACAAAAAGAACACACATAAACAAAATGTTTAAGGGGAAACTCATTTACACAGCGGCAACTGGCACAACAGCTACGGTGAGGTATGGTGGAGTTTCTTGAAACTGCTCTCGCAGTCTCAGCCTATTGTCTTACAGAAACAGTTCACCCAAAAATAATAGGAATAAAATCTGTATTTTTGTTAACTGCAATTGCATGGATCAGAGTAGCTGGCACAGTGTTCACAGTTTTCCTTGTGTTTTCCAAAGGAGAAATAAAGTCATACAGGTCTGAAACAACATGAGACTGAGTAAATCATGAGAATTTACATTTCTTGCTCTGCTGTTCCTTTATAGAGATCATTTCCTCAGCTGTTTCAAACTAAACATCTTTACAAACAATTAATGAAACCAAAGAAATGGGCAGAAACATCAGAAAAGCTGCTGTTGCCAGGTACATGCAACAACTAGCCAGATACATTTCCTCATTGGTGTGAACTTAGGCTACATGATAGTCGATATTATCTATAAACTTTAACTTCTATTAACTCTGAAGATTAAAATGCACAAAATACCAACTCATAATATATTATTTTTATACAGAAACCCCAAACAGTATTTCTTAAGACACTTAAGACAAAACTTGAGACACACCTTAAACTGTGAATGCCATTGTCTTACATAACAACCTAGTGCCACTTGTTTTGAAGATGTGTTTTGTTTTGAGGATGTTTAAAAGCAACATATTTCAACATAATTATTTTTAAGTCCTAAAACAATAGAAATACTGTTGAAAATAAAAACAAAAGGTAATGGGAATGTATGTTAATAGGCATTTTCTGTGATGGCCTTAATCAGCCTTTAAAATCAAAAGTGATTCATAAAGGTCCTTGTTCGTCATTGAGCAGTTTTTGGATTATGTTCTGTGGACTGTTGGTTCAGGAGGAACGGGACACCGCACTCACTTGTGTGATAGCAGCCGCGCAAGAGCACGCTCATAAAATGGCGGCGTCAGCGGAGCCCGTACACAAAATGGTGGCCACAACAACACCCCGTCATGTCATTGGAGGCTGATTGTGATCTGTCTGTCTGTATAGATGCTGATTTTGAACTCTCTGTCTTGCCCATTTCTGTCAGTCTGTCTGATTATGAACTGTCAGTCTGCCCAGGATCAACCTATGAATCAGTTTTTGAATTGTCTATCTGTCACATTTCCCCAAATGAGTCTAATGTGGAACCACCTGTCCGTCCAGTTCCTAACAAGAGACCTGCCCCATGAGCCCAGAAACTGTAAATGCAATACGTTTACCCCGTTAACCCTGTCACTGCCATAGTGACCATTCATGAAATGTCTTCTTGTTCTATTTCTCCAAATGTGTCTGTCCTGTCAGTCCTAGCTAGGGAGTCTGTTTATGAACTGCTTTCCTGTCCAGTTCCAGTCAATGAGTCAAATTTTGAACTGCCTGTCTGTCCAGTCACTTTAAATGAGTCAAATTTTGAACTGCCTGTCTGTCCAGTCACTTTAAATGAGTCAAATTTTGAACTGCCTGTCTGTCTAGTCACTGTCAATGAGTCAGATTATTGAATTGTCTGCCTGTCCAGTTTTGATCAGGGAGTTTGCTTATGGACTGTCTGCCCGCTCAGTTGCCACCAGGGAAAATATTGATGGGCTTCCTATGTTCCCTGCCTTGGTCCGTACATGCTCTCTTTGTTTTTTGTGTCTCAGTTTTCCCTAGGTCCCAGTCTCTACCAGGGGTTTCTGCTCTGTCTGCTCCACTGTGGTGGTCTGCTGTCTGGCTCTGGTGGCCCTTTGCCCCATCTGTTCTGCCCTGGTGGGCTCCAGTTCCGTCTGCTCCACCCCGGTGGGCTCGAGTTCCATCTGCTCTGCCCTGGTGGTCTCCAGTCCTGCCTGCTCTGCTCTGGTGGGCTATAGTCCCGTCTGCTCTGCCCTGGTGGGTTTCTGCTCTGCCAGCTCGGCCTCAGTCCCCGGTCTCTTCACTTCCTCACGGACCTGGCGCGCTGTCCCTCCCCCTGTTCCGCCTCTGCTCCACCGCCCTCCTCAATTGTAC
>JAUZSZ010000086.1:6141921-6152621 GCA_034780575.1 Labeobarbus marequensis
GTGTCGCTCATCGTCATTAACTCCACCGGCCTCGTTCCGCTCCCACGGCTCTCGGCCCCGCCCCACTCACCACACTAACATACTGAATAAAAATCATACTAAATAAATTTAGATAGAATTCAGCAAAAAGATCACCCACCATCAATTTTTTGCTGAAATTCATCCAGCGGTAGAAGAATAACCTCCACAAATTCTAAAAGACAAACATTAATATACTTTTAGGGAAAAAGAAGTACAATGGTGACTTTTTTTTTTTGAAAACAAATACATACCTCCATCACCTAGACATGCACAATGGAGACAAAAAAGAAAAAGAAAGATTTGCTTAGCATTAATTTAAAACACAATATGGGTGTATAAATTATTCTGTGATAAAATAATAATAAAGTGCTTCCTGACGCTTCTTCACTCACCCAGCTGCTGAGTGGGGTTTATATTTTCAAGGTCATCTCCATTGATATGTACCACCACCATCTGTGTGGTGCAGTTAGACAAGCCCGGGTCTAAACATGTGACTAAAAGACATGGGAATGAGACATTCAAATATTCGAATTTATATACATTTTGTCAGGTATCCCACACACATGACAGCAGCTGTACCTGGAGTGACGCCCACTACCTCCCCTTTGTAACCAGTTTCCTCCTTTAGTTCTCTCAAAGCAGCAGTTTCAACAGTTTCATTGTCATCAATCAGACCTGAAATATTGATGTACAGAAAATGATCAAGTACTACACAACTATGCATTATATTCGCTAACTGTTTCTTACAGGTTTTGGGGTGCTGATTCAAAAAATACTGTCTGTTTTGCTCAAGCACGTCACACTTTCTCACAAATTATGATGCATTTTGTTGCATTTTAAGTAGTTTCATATTATCCCTTAATCACCAGAAAAACTGGCACAAAGATATGATTCCCATCTTCCTCTGAGCCAGATTACAGTTTCTTTAATTCTCAGTTGATTATCAAATGTATGAATGATTCTGAAGACATTATTTTATGCCTAATCTTGATTTGCACTCTTTTGCAGATTGTAACATAAATGATACATTTTAAATAATTATTTTTATCATTAAAACTGGCACATTTGACTCCTTTTATTTTGTAAGTGCTTTAAAGATGATAAATGATTTAAAAATCTTCATTCTTATTTGGTGAAAAACTGTACATGATGAAAGATTTTATAGATTTTTTTTAACTCAGCATCATAAAATGAATCAATTTTATTTTTTCAAGATGCAGGGCTGTGCTATTATATGATATATCATTATCAGACCTGCAGGAAACTCCAGTGTGTTGCATCCCATGGGTGGACGAAACTGCTTCACCATTACAACACAGTCTTTATGTAGAGTCCTCTTCAGAAGGGCTATGATTGCTACACCTTAAGATGAATATAATCTTAGAGGATTAACGCATATAAATTGTTTTAAATAAGAGTGTATGAGACTGTACACACCATCGGCTGCACTGTTGGCGACTCGGGTTGTTCTCTTTGCTGTTTCCCATGTTCTGAGGAGACAAAATTTCACAAAAATATGCATACAGATCATTTCCTGAAGATTTTAATAAATAATCACACAAACAATGTTTTAGGCTGATTGACAGTAAGCAACAATAAACAAGATCATTCCAATCAGTGGTATCATGTCCACTCAGTCCAGAGGTCAAAGGTCACTCATCATTCACATACAGTCACAGATCAATACCTGGTGCTTCCAGATGGATCCACATACGTGGTCTTCTCAAGCTTCACCCATTTTCCACTCGCTATCAGCTAAAAACACATTATTCATAAGTTTACACTACATAAGTTTATACTTTAAGCACAACACAGGAGAATTCCATTATTTCAAAGGGACAGTTTGCACAAACATGAACCTTCATGTTGCCCCTTTTGCATATGATTTTATTTTTCTCTGTGAAATACAAGCAATGCAATGGCAATTTGACAGTCTCAGGCATTATTCACTTCATGGAATAATGCACTATAGCAAGAAACTCACAGGTTTGGAACAACATGAGGGTGAGCAAAGGATGACAGTATTGGTGAACTATCACTTTAAGACAGCTTCTTACCTCCTCTTTGATGACATGAGGTTCAGTAGTCGCTTTCCTCGGAGAGCTCATGTTGTGCTGGCGATATTAATTCTGCACATACAACAGAAATTAAGTTACAGGACGCATCATGTTTTTATAATGACCACAGTCTATTTCAGTTTAGTTAATGCATAAAGAGTAACGGGAGATCATTCCAAGTCGTTTCAATCAGTGGAGAACGTGCCTGAGAAATCGTTAAGTATGTCAAAAAATCACAAGTGATCCAGTTTAGTTAGATTTCTTCCAAACAGTCACGTGTTCAGTAAGTATCTGCCTACTTGTGTGCCGCTAAAACAGTTCCTCCCCTCGTGCAGTGGATCGAGTTATCGTTGTATACGTTATATTGTCAACCTGACAACTAATATTCAAGAAAAACTAATATGATTGAACACAATACTCCTTTTGAAGTATTAAAATACAGATTCATTTCAAAACAAAGCACGGTTATAAACCGGAACTTTAGTTATTGGTACTTTCGTTATGCCGGAATGTTTTTGAGGTTGCGCAGATTACCAGTGTAAATTTTAGGCAGCATGAAGAAAGAGCAGGTTGTAAACTGTCAGTTTTCTGTTTGGTATCCCTTATTCAAGAAACACAGTATTAAGAGGTAAGAGAGTTATCTGCACAGTCTGATAATATATAATGATCGGGAAAACTCAAGAAGTCCACAAAATCGTGCGTTAGCAATGGCATTATAATATGATTACATCACTGTACTTGGCTAAAACAAATTTATTTTTATATAAGCATAAAGATTTTAAGCTTTGTTATAGCACATTATATATAGGACGATATAGGAAAATTATGCATTATGAGATTAAAATATTTGATTTTGATATTATTTAGTTATCTGTGCTGTTAATATAACTATGTCACTGCTGTTATAATTAAGCATGTTTATTTTCTCTTTTACCAGCTTGATTCTACCTATACCTCAAAATGTAATTGATTATTTATTAGATGACGGGACACTTGTGGTTTCTGGCAGGTGAGATTTGGGCAAAAGTTTGGTATTGAATAAATTATCATTCTTTCTTTTGTTGCCTGGTTATTGAATAAATATCTGTTTGTCTCTGTTTATAGTGAGAACAACAATTCGCAAACACAGATCAATAACAGTGACTCGGATGAGGAGGATGTTCAGGTATGTGTGAAATGCATTGAGATATCTCTTAAATAACTCAACTATTTTCTTGATCTCATGATTTTGGTTTCCAGTGGACTGATGATGAAACTACAACAGCAGTTACGGTGCGTCTCTTTCCTCTCAGCCAATCAAAGCACAGCGTATGTCATACACTTGTGCAGGTAATAAACTGTTTGAATCTTCTTCAGGCCCCAGAATTCCCAGAGTTCAACATAAAGGTGCAGGAGGCAATAAACGTTCTAGGTGGGTGCGTCTTCCCAAAGCTGAACTGGAGCGCCCCTCGGGTGAGAAGATTTTACTTGCAATCGTATCTCATTCACATTAATATATAATACTCACAATATCCTTCATCTTTCTGTGTTCCGCTCAGGATGCTAATTGGATTGCTCTGAACAGTTCCTTACAGTGTCAGAGTCTAAGCGACATCTTCCTCCTCTTCAAAAGTTCAGATTTCATCACGCATGACCTCACACAGCCGTAAGTATAATGGGAACTGATAATCTCAGTTCCCATCATGCCCTATGTGATGGGGGGGTTTTCTTCTCAAGAAATTCAAGAAAGCAGGTTGGTTGAAGTAATAATTGTGTACCTCCTTTGGCAGATTCCTCCATTGTAGTGATGATTCTCCAGACCCAACCATAAACTATGAGGTACAGAATCACATTAAAACAGCTAAACATCCTCATACATACTCAAGATAATATAACTATAATATAATACAATATGATATATTACCAAACAAGTGCTATTCTTTTGAACTTTCAGTTAATCAGAGAATCCTGAAAAAATGTGTTGCAATTCCCACTAAACATTTTAAGCATCAAAATAGTTTTCAACATTGATAATAAGATTTTTTTTCTTGAGCAGCAAATCAGCATATTAGAATGATTTCTGAATGATCATGTGACTGAAGTAATAACTGATTTGCATCACCGGAACCAACTGCATTTTAAAACGTATATAAATAGAAAAGAGTTATTTAAAATTGTAATAATATTTGACAATATTACAGTTTTGCTGTATTTTTCAAATAAATTCAAAGGAGAATAAGAGACTTCTTTTCTTTAAAAAAATAAATAAAATGAAAAAATCTTACGGACCCCCAAATTTGAACAATAGTGAGTATATTATTTTATGTCATCATAATGAAACCTGATGAATAACCCTTAAATATCTCCCAAATAAATAAATATTATTACATAATATTTTGTTACTCTGTTGGACTTATTTTGTGCAGTTAGTTTTGAGAAAATGGAGCGAGCTTATTCCAGGAGCAGAATTCCGCTGCTTTGTGAAAGAAAACAAAGTAATTGGTATGAAAATTGTACATTTGTTAACCTGATATGTGAATAAATGAATGTATTGTATTATGTGTGTAATTCCATGGAAATATAACATTTCAAACAATTTCTACATACTGAGATCAAGTCTGTTTTTTAGCGATCAGTCAGAGAGATTACACACAACATTACCAGCACATCGCAAAACAAGAGGCCAGCATCTCCTCCTCTATACTGGAATTCTTTGGAGATCACATCCAATACCAGTTCCCAGACGAGGACTGTGAGTATATCAGTGTGGAGAGGCAGAAAATATTTGTCTTGTTTTAAAAAGTACATATGTGCATTAACAATGTTCTTTCTTTATTTTTTTTAGTTGTCCTGGATGTTTACAGAGACAGCTCAGTAAGTTTTTATAAGTGCTAATTTCACATTTAAATGTGTCATTTACTGTATAGAAATGTGTTATTTTACTCCAAAGTTGTGAAGTGTTCAGAATTTATTACAATTTTTAGAATTTTATTTAAACAAAGTAAACAGGTTTGAGTTGAATCATTAACAAGTATGAAAGTAATTGCATGTGCATATAAAAACATTTGTTTTTCTAAAGGGGCGTGTGTGGTTGATTGACTTGAACCCGTTTGGAGAAGTCACTGACTCTTTGCTTTTCACGTGGGAGGAGCTAACATCTGGCAAAAATCTCACAGCCAGTCAAACGCAAGACGACACAACACTGCAGGTAGTTCTTGAAAACTATACACATTTTTCTTCAAACCCTTCTCAGATGCATTGCACTGCCTGTATTTTAAAAGTCAAATGTTGCTATTTTAACGAGACGCATCTTGTATTTTATTAGTATGGACCTGCATTCCGTTACACCACCAGTGAAGTCACTGTGCAGCCAAGCCCATGTCTGTCCTACAGAATCCCCCGAGACTTCCTGGACCTGACCACAGGGGAAGATGCCTATAAGCTCATTGATTTTCTTAAGCTGGTGAGTGAGATAGGGATGAGAACAACAGAGACAAGAACCTCTGTAGAAAAAGCAGAATGCAGTTGTCAGTCCTGTTTTAAAATGTAAACTATGAATATTTTCACACATACAGTAGTTCTGTATTTAGTAACCCAAGTAAGTCACTTAAAGGAATAGTTCATCCAAAAATGAAAATTTGCTGAAAATGTACTCACCAAGAGTTTTCCTTCACTGGAACAGATTTGGAGAAATTTAGCATTACATCACATGCTCACCAATGGATCCTCTGCGGTGAATGGGAGCCGTTAGAATGAGAGTCCAAACAGCTGATAAAAACATTGCAATAGTCCTCTATGCATAAAATTGCTTTCTCCAGTAAAGAAAGACATCTCAGTCTAAATCAAGAAAAAAATATGTACAGATCAATGATGGCCTAAAGTTATAACATCTTAATGATGGATTTGTTTATTACAAACACTCAGCTTTTCACTTCACAAGATGTTATCTGATGGACTGGAGTTGTGTGGATCACTTGTGCATTATTGTGATGTTTTTATCAGCTGTTTGGACTCTCATTCTGACGGCACCCATTCACTGCAGAGCATCCATCGGTGAGTGAGTGATGTAATGCTACATTTCTCTAAATCATTTTTGATTGATTTTCATTTTTAGGTGAACCATTCCTTTAAATATTACAAATACAAATAGAAGTTTTACTGTAGCCAGTGTTTCTGATTTTACACTTATTTCTTTCCTTTCTCTGTAATTGCAGAAGAAGGGTCAGCAGGAAGAGGAGGAGTCTGATGAAGAAGGGGAGGAACCTTAGTTAGCTAGCTACTGCCTCCCGCAGTTTACTTCCAATCCTGCTTGAATACACCTGCCTGTATTTTTCAAGTGAATTGGAAAATCTTGATTGGCTACTTCAGGGTTAAAATTAAATTGAGGTACCAAACTTTGTAGAAAGCTTTCCTTGCTGTATATAATAGGATGTGTGCTTACCAGTAAAGCCCCTGTCATATGCTCAGCTAATATACAAGCTTCTGTGTTGCAGAAGACATTTTTATGCTTTCTATCTGGAGTAGTGCTCATACACGTAAATTCAAAGTGCAAAAGATTTAAAACTGTTATGAAGTAATAAAGTTTTAAGATTAATAAAAAAAAATGTTTCTGTGGAAATTATACCATCTTAAAATTTAGTATTTCCATAACACCAAATTAATTTTTTGTTTTCAACAGCTTTTTCAGCATCCACGTGGGGGCGCCAAATACTAAACTTTGTGTACAGAAATAATCTGTTATTGGAATATATTTAAACTTTCTCTTAAATTTTACTTTAATTCCTTGGCCTTCGAAACGAATGGAATTGGATAAAATCTTAAAACAGTATGTAAATGTGTATAGGGCATATATTTCCCATTTCTGATTCAGCTTTTTTTGCTCAGCTTTAAAATACTTTAATCTCAAGAAGTTGCTGTGTAATTGCGACCTGTATAAAATCATTTTTAAAATCCTCATCTAGTAAATCACAAATGACTGAAAATTAATTGGTCAAAAGATTTGGGAACCCTGTTAATTACAGTCTTGATTTAAATACAGGAATAAACAATATGCACAATATCTGTTAACACTTTACAATAAGGTTCTGTACATTAATGTTAGTTGATACAATAGATAGCTGTTGATTAATGTTAAATTACACTTACTAATAGATTTTTAACACTTCAAGTTGTATAAATTAACATTATTAAATCAATCATGAACTAACATGAATTTTACAATAAAGAGTAGCATAATTATATATTACATTAACATTGACCTAAATTAGTAAATGCTATTTGAAACATATTCATTGTTGCTACTTGTGTGATTCTTAATGCATGAACCAATTAAACCATATTGTAAATATTGTTACCGAATATTCTTTCTCCCCAAAAGTTCTCTCACATTGGTGTTTTGCACTCAAATGAATGTAATAGGACAAACAAGATGTTCATTTGAATTCAACTAGCAACAAATGAACAACTACCAGTGAGCCCTGCAAATCAAGGTGTCTTTATTAGCACTTTTTTTTTCTCCACGGTTGCTGGGTTGCAGTTTTTGGGAATTTTTCTTAATGACTGACAACACAAATGCACAAGTGGACTCAGGAATCAGAGGAGAAATATCTTCTTGGGGGGAAAAAACAAGCGGAGTGGGGGTTAGTGGTGACTGACTGTCAGATCAAACTGCTTAGATTTGCTGACTCAAGAGCTGGTAAAGAGGACAAGAGAGAGACAGAATGCAAAGGGAGGGACAGATTTTCCAGAGCTGAGAAACTGCAGTGGTTTGCAGCTGGAATACTCATGAGTGGTAGTCTACAGCAGAGCTGACTGATGCACGCACACACACACATGCTCATTTTGTCCTCGCCGCTGACTGTATTGATAAATGTGAACGCCTGCAGCCAATCTGACATCCACATCAGGCACATGTCAAGCAGGCTTCGGTCCTACTATTAAAACCTGCTCTCAAACATGCTTTTTAACCCTTACATGTTGCTGTTTTACGGGGGCTGGCTGTAGACATTTAAGGGATATTAGGTGAATGGGCCTAATTTTTGGGGAAAAATGGCAATGGTTGTCCCTGTAAGTACATCACTCACCATCTTTATCTTCAAGTTGCATACTGACCTCAAGGTAAATGTTGTTATTTTGACTCTACAATTGTGTTGATTTGTATTATTTGAGTCTTGATCTGTTGGTTAATAGCAATACATTAATTTTAAGTGGACTTCATTGATAAAGACAGGCACGGGTAGAACTCTAAAGCTAGTTTGTGCACTACTATCATCATTAGCCTGCTAATAGGTGCCACCAGATGTAGCCAAAGTGTTGTCTAACCTTGATTTTGCCTGAACTATTTTGCCCAACCAACTGACTTTGTTGCTTTAAAATGCAATAACTATTAACAATGATTAATATCTTCTTCTTCCATGTCCCATAATGCATCTATATTGAAATGACCACCATTTCATTTCCTACAGGGTACCCTGAGAGTTTAGACTTTATTAAAATAACTGATCTGAACAGATGCATGTCTTTTTCAGTTGGACCTGAGCATGCTTTTGGTGCAATGCGAACAATCCACACAGCCACACTGTCTCTCCTCCTCCTCTCCTCTACTCGCTCATATGGCAAGCCATTTTAACATTTATTCCTTAGATCGTTGTTACTAGAACATATTTTTAAGTACAAAACGTAATCCAATACTATATTTTTCAGTTTCATTAACTATTGTTTAGATACTAGTACTTATTTCAATAGTGACTAGTCTGTATTATTTTGTCAATTTTATTTTATGGCTCTTTCCACAACATACATTCCACCAGTAGTCAATTATCACTATAATTTCGTACTAGTAATTATACCTTTGCCACTAGTCATTATCATGTTTATTCCATGATTAATAGCAAAGTTATCATTTTTTGCCACTGAATTCTACGAGGATCTGTGGTTCACATATCAGTTATTCACATCTAACTAGTATGTATTTCAACATTTGGTGGTACTTACACTAGTAACTATTAATTAGGTAGTACTTATTTTTTAGTTACTTATATCTATTACAATAGTACGAGTATCTGTTCCTTTTTTGAGTGCTTAATTGAATAGACACTAGTACCTATTAAACACCAGTGTGTTATACACTTATCACTAGTAACATTTTAGTCCTATTAGTAAGACTTTTGATTGAAATATAAAGTAGTAATACTTCTAAACTTTGTTCTTACACTAATGTATGATACACATTATCTGAAGTAAGTGTAAATGCTTACCTAACGTTGAATCTGAATAAAAAAATTAATGGAAGAAAAGATATAAAAAGTAGCCATTCTGACTAGTCATTACATGCACAGGCGGAAATTCCGGGGGGGTGGTCGGGGGCGACAAGACCCCCCTAGCTGAGGGTTGTCCCCCCTAAAAATATGATTACAAAAACCATGCTGTGTATTGTTAATAATGTTTTATACTTAAAATAATTGTGTAAGTAGTAAAACAACATAAACGCAAACGGGGCAAAAATGAGTTTTTAAGTTTAGAAACATTTTGAGTCTCCCCCTCCCTCGCCTCACAGTGCTTTAGTTTGGTCCATGCTTTCCTCTTTTATATCATACAAGTCCGGTGAGAGAGAACAAAGCCTCAATAGTTGTGGAACTCCAGTATGTAATGCTGTCAATTTTATTAACTTCAACATTGGATGAAGTGATTATTTTCACTTTGCGAGAGCAGCGTGTTTTTGGGAGCGCGCGTTCAGTTTTGCACGAGAGCAAAGAAAATCGCATTATATTAACGTGCTTTCGCGCTACAATAATGCGCTCTCGACATTTGTCATTAAAATAACGCCTTAGTCTCCCTGCTACACCAATAGTAGTAGCTTTCCTCTGTGTATACATATCCTTACAAGTACAATTTTACATGTTATTTGTGTCCCCTTCAAAAACTGCTCTTGAGAAATTTTATGTATAATTGTCCTCCCCTACTGTTAGACGAAATTTACACCCCTGAGTATACAGATACATTATTCTATGTAATATTCAAATTTTATTACTTTAAAGGTTGTATGGCTGTAAAAACTCTAAATAAACATCGAATTATCCTGTATGCACATTGATTAATTTCTTATTTTGGACCTCTGATCATTGGGATCTTTTCTGGGATGGACATTTCAGGACTGGACCTCTTGAAATGTGATTTTTATTAACTGAAGACCCTTCATCACGACCACAGCGTCGATGAGCGGGACACTTTTACTAGATGAATAATATATCTGGCTGCATTATGTGTATGGATATGATAATAAAGTCGGTGTATCCGGTCACGGTTTTGCATGAACTCACATGAGCGTGTCGCCACTTAGGCTTTTAGTTTTGGGCTGTCAGTCGTGATGCCACAAACCTCGGCCCCTCAAACGGCCCTAAACCGCCAAAAACCTACAAGCAGCGAGTTAAAAGAGAGTAGCTTCATTTCTCACTCCTACAAAAACACATGGAGCTCCCCTGAGCTATAAATGACTGTATGTTATCTGATTTACTCCCGTTCATTCATGACCTGGTTAAATATGTATGCAGGCACTCTGAGGCTGCGGTACAGTGGCCTGGAGGTGATTTATTATGTTAAAGCAGGCAGACGTTGACCTTCCTTTAATTAACACTGATGGAGATA
>JAUZSZ010000086.1:6158935-6169609 GCA_034780575.1 Labeobarbus marequensis
TTAATATCCTAATGATTTTTGGCATAAAAGAAAAATCGATAATTTTGACCCATACAGTGTAGTTTTGGCTATTGCTATAAATATACCCCAGCAACTTAAGACTGGTTTTGTGGTCCAGGGTCACACATGTAAACTGGAAACTCTCAATATTTATGAATTTAGAAAATAGATTTGATACTAGATTTTTAATATGAACTATATGAACTTTTAGATTTTAAGTAGATTTATTTATTATATATATATATATATATATAATTATTAAATTTGTTAAACAATAAAAAAGTCATCAAAGTTATTGATAAATAAAAAAAGTGTGAAATAATTTGTGCTCTGTTTTTCCACCTTCTATCTAAGTGTTATTTAAGTACTGTTTTAGTTTTTATTCTAAATCATTCATGTCTGCAACATATTATGCACTTAAGTTTAACACTTGGAAGTTAAGAATTTGTTCAAATCCATAATCCTTGGAGCATTAGTAATAGTGATGCTTGCCTTAACAAGGACCATTAATAATAACAATAATATCACACCCACAGTATGAATATGTAGAAATAGACTTGTCCACTCTGCCTAGTAGCTCAGGGACATGGGAATTCAGTGTTGTGTTTCATCTGTGTGTGTGAACACCTCCAGTGTTGTTCTCTGAACTGAATTATTCAGTATGTGAAGCGCCCAGAGGCCACAGGAGGTCATGTGATCACTCAACAGGTGTGTGTGTGTGCCAGGTACATCATGCTACTGTTAGAAAACTCTCAAAACCACAACCTAAAACACACACGTCCTACACCAGGTGAGGTGACTCCAGAGGAGAGAAAGGAAAGGCAGGGGAGAGATAAAAAAAAGAGAGAGGAAACATTGAGGCCATGAAGCCATTAATTGCCTGCTCCATTTTCAGGCCTGTGCTCCTGGCTTTGTCCTCTATTTAAGAATCTCTCTCTCTCTCTCTCTCTCTCTCTCTCTGTCTCTCTCTCTCTCTCTCTCTCTCTCTCATATGTCCCTCTGTTTCTCCATCCCTCCTCACTGTACTCTATTAAAGTGACTTTTGCAGGGCAAGCTAGAGTTCAAAATGAGATTCTATTATAAAATCTTTGTCACAGATACTCGTTGTGCTAGGTTGCAGATGAGGAAAACCCGAGTTGAGTGGAAAGTCACTTAAAGGTATACTAAATCATTTTTGTCTACTTTAATTGTGTTTAATAACCAAAATGTTAGCTACTGAAACAAACAAACAATTTAAATGCACCACTAAGTCTCTCCTTGGTTTGTCATGGTTGTTGTTATATATCAGTTGCTTCAAAATATAGCAAGGGCTTTTTCCGACATCTAATTTTTTTGTTGGTCTCTGCTAGTATTTCAAATTATTACAGCCGTTTCATTTCATGAAATGAAGTCAAGGGCCAAATGCAAGAAATATTTGTTTTGGTGAGTAAATACATGTATAATGCCTGATTTAAATTGCAATGTAAGAAACATATTTAGAAATATTAACATCATAAGGTGACTTTTTTAGTTAAAAATGCAAAATGCTGTTTAATATAATGCATATAAATCTCTTTGTGTTTGCTTCAAAAAAATTGCATGCTTTGTCTTTTTTACTCATGTAAGCATCCTTAAAATGATATTTACTGATTTTAAGACACTGTTTGCAAAACAGATTAAGAGCTCAAAGTCAAAAAGCAAATTTGTTGGAGTTTTTTTTAGTTATTAAATTGTTTTCTTTATGCAAGTACATTACAGTTCAATAGCTTGGGATTGGTCAGATTTTTTGGTGTTTTTGAAAAAAGCATCTGATGCTCACGAAGGCTGCATTTATTTGAACAAAAATATGGTAAAACCGTAATTTTATGAAATGTCATTCCAAATTAAAATAGCAGTTTTCTATTTTAATACACAGTATTTAAAATGTAATTTATTTCTCTGATGGAAAAGCTGAACTTTCAGCATCATTACTCAGTCTTCAGTATCAAATGATTCTTCAGAAATCATTTTAATATGGTGATTAGGTGCACAAAAACATTTCCTGTTATTATCAGTGTTGTTGCTGCTTAATATTTTTTTTGGAAAGCGTAATACTTTTTTTAGGATACTTGAATGGAAAGTTCAAAATTACAGAACTTGCTTAAATAGATTTTTTTGTAACAATGTAAAAGTATTACAGTCATGTTTTATAAATCTAATGCATCCTTGCTAAATAAAACTAATAATTTCTTTTAAAACCCCCACATTTTGAAAAGCGATGTACACCTTATTTCAAAGATGTTGCGATACTGGATACAAGGAAAAAATACAGAGAAAGAAAAAGGTTTTGAGATGGGTCTTCATGTCTGTGAAAGTGTTCCCAACGGCTGTTCAGTGATGTGGTAAGCCTGAGATCCTGAATCAGCTGTCCGGGTGTAATCTTTAGCTTCAATGCTGTCTACGTTCAAAAAGGGGAAAGTTACACTTACTCTGACAGAAAATATCACATATTGATTAAAGGTGAAGTGTGTCATTTTTTTGCTGTTTAACACTTTGACCTGTTCAGAAAAGTTTGTTTTTGATTTTGGGTCTGAAGAGGTTGACAGCTTTGCAAGAAATCCCTTTAAAAGTTCCTTCTCTCATAAATGGGCCCCTGTGGCACAATCTGTTTTAGAGAACAAAAACATGCACAGTTTTGCAAATATCCTCTGATGCAAACATCTTGTGACCGCTCTAATACATCCCCCCATGTGTGCAGCTCACACAACCATCTGTTATGTGCCATCAACGTGTGCGGCACGAGTATCCGTCAGGTATTAACAGAGAAATTACATGACTGGGTCTTGTAAGATCTTCATGAAAGTCGTCTCATCCAATACATGTTGACAGGCTGGTTTGCAGGAAGTTTCACAGTAACTCTATAAGTTGTTTGGCTTTGAGGTCATTGGTGCCGGATTAATCTGCACTGATCAAAGCGAATGGGATTCACGGTGGAGGAAACCCGTCTGGAGATCATCCGCTCCCATCCGTCTCTCCTCAAGCTCTGCTGTCTTTGGCTCGCTCACTCGCTCTTCTGTTCATCCGAGTGTACGGTCTGGTTCCTGCCATCGCTTTCAGCCAAGGGGACGACCGTCTGTACTCGTGTCACCAATGTTTATCAGCAAAGCTTGTTCACTTAACAAGAGCGGGCAGATTCTGAATGAGATTATGCCCAAATCCCATCTGCTGCTGACAACACGGGCACAACAACACGCCATCCACAAACAGTCTTATGTGCTTTTATAGACTTCAACTTGTCTTTTTTGCATTTGATGTACTTTAGTTGCATCATAATGCAACTGTACTACAAATATGTCACTTTGAGGATCCAGGGCTTGATGCTTACTTTTTTCCCCAAATAACTCAGGAGCACATTACAAAACTTTAGGGTTGCAATGAAAATGTATCAAATTTAATTTAATAGTATACAAAAAATTATGCATATTTTGAGACTTTTAATTATAAACAAGTCAAGATACAGGATTCTTATTTTAAAATGTCCATACTTTATTGTCAACTGCTCATTCAAAAAGTTGAGGAAGATATAAAACACTCTTACACCCATTTACAACAAATTTCAAAAGAAACACCATAAAGTAAACATTGTTATAATTCACAAGTGGATCATGCAATCTGTTGGCCTAAATGAGTGGTATTCATTGATTGTTATCTGGTCTGAAACCGCATGCAATAAATCTGCAACGCAGGTCATAGACTTTAAAATAATAGACTTTTGAATTTTAATAATCACACTAGGCTGTATTTTGATTCCTGTTTTTCTGTCAAAAAATTCTGTCGTTTACTCATCAAGTTTCTCCAAACCTGTATGAGTTTCTTTCTTCTGTTGAACACAAAAGAAAGATATTTTGAAGAATGTTGGAAACCAAACAGTTTGTGATTATCTCTTAACATTTAATATTATCTCTGGGAACTAAAATACTGACAGACATTAAGGATTACTTGGTACCTGTGTAGAATGACCTTTATATGAACGCCCCCGTATTCATTTTTGGGACGTCCCTGCTCTGAAATTTTCTGCCCACAATGAATACAGAACCTGCCCACACACACAGCACTTCATACCGCTCATTTCAAGTAGGATTATACTAACTGACACACCTTTCAAGTCCATTACGCAGGGAAGCATTTCCCTGGCAATGTTTTTATTGACACTTTGCAGCCCCTTTAAACATATGTGAGTCATTAATTATGCCCTGCTTGTTGTGTAGCAGGTATAATATGCCTGTGATTAGTGGTTTTGTATTACATCTCAGCAAGAGTTTCACTTGATGCCTTCATGAAGACCTGTATTTCAGCATGGCTCACTAATGTTGGATTGAGTGTGTGGCCTCTGGTGAAAATGCTTGTTTTTGAAATTGAGAAGTATTGTGGTACATTGATTTATGCTATTGTTTTTGTTTGTTTAAAATCTTCTCACTTCTTTTAGAAACATAATGCCTTCAGAATGGTTTCCAACAGTTTTTTAACCCATAAAGACGCAGTCATGTATGCATAGTTTCCACTAGTGCAATTATTGTCTTCTGCAGGGACAAATTAGAGTATTTAAGAGAGTAAAGCTGTAATGACAGGCTAAAGGAATGTCACCAATCAAAAATCATGTTAAATTGTTTTCCTCTATGGGACTATTTGTCCTGATTGGGTTCAACTGTAAGACGACAGCATGGACATGTAAAACAGACATAAGAAGCAGCAAGGTTTGTCTAATTTGACTGCAATTTAAAATATTTTAGCAGCAGATTTCATATTTATATTCTATTAATAATATTTATCATTACGCAAAGTAGGAATTAGCCTATATCCTATAAGTTAGCCTATAAGTTTTGACTACTAGTATACTACTCATACTGTTTCTGCAGGGTGCGGAATGCAATTTTTTTGTATGCACAGAATATCCACTACATTTTCCTAATCGTGCATGGTGCATGAGATACTGTATGCAGTGCATTCGACTTGACTTTCCATCTAATTTTTCACAATTTTTTTAATGACATTGTTACACAAAACAATAACTGGACAATACTTGCTGAATTAAATGTGATACATGAGGTCATGTTATAGTGTCTTTATAACATTTTTTTTACAGCACACCGTTTCACATGCTATTTTTTAAATAGTTGCTAGTATGCAGTATTGAATAAGCAGTATGACATTATAAACAGAGCTACAGACATGGTTTATGTCCCATTTTTTGACTTGTCCAGTGCATTCATATTAATAAAGATGATTTAGCTGAATCACATAGATTTCCAAATGACAATTTTTTTGTGTGTAAAATTGCAGTTTACTAAGTTATGTTACATAACTGCTTTCAGTACATTGATGTATTGAAGTGTGAAAGGTGTATTTTTGTATTATTTGCATGTGGGTGGCCCTGTAAGGTGCGCGTATGTGTGTATAGCGCATAACTGTTGTTGTTGCTTCCATGCTTGTGAATGAATTCTTGTACTGTGAGGCCCCTCCTATTTCGATGTATCTCTTTCAGAAAACTTGATGCCAAAAATAGAGGGACAGTATGAAGATTCTTTCCCTACTTTAGCTTTTAGCGTTCATTACTGCGATTATCTACAATCTTCCACTCATCACATACTCGTAAACATAAAGCTTAGACACAAGCACTGCCCATTATTTTAGGATCAACCTAATATATAAATAGTAAGTTTATAAGTAGTGACCAGGTTTTCCGTCTGGTCTGAATATAGCTCTTTATTTAGCCTAGTGGCTCAGGGTTTTGGCATTCACTGTGAGTCCTGCTGACAAATAGTGCAGCAATTTAAGTCTATTACATTAGCCACTTTAATCTGTATCAATGTCAACCTTAAGTTCTTTCACAAGTGTCAAGTTGTTTCCTCGATTGCTATCTCTACTAAGCCAGGACTGGCCTACAACGAGATTGGAGCTATGGGATAAAGTCATCATTTGGAACCACTTGCAGGGGAACAGATCTTCTGCGTGGAGGATAGTGGTGAAGCTTAGTGTGAAGTATACTGGAAAGGGCACTGGAAGTGAACTAGGCTAAATAAAAAAGACTGTTTTGGAACAGCCTGTTCATTGTCTGCTTGGCCTTTAACTAAGCCCTGCGCTGATTCTGAATGCATCCTTACAATAGATTGCAGTAGAAAAGGAGGATTAGAGTAGTCTCAGCCTCACGGACCACTCATAGTTTGCTTACAGATAGTCTATTACGCAAAACACAGGACAGTACTTGTGAAAATAGCAGGCTTTCAGGAGTCAGTTGTCCAATGGGAAACCAAACTATGTTTAAAAGGTACTATGTTGATATAATGAACCAGAACTAATCATTTAATGTTGAAAGTTGAACATGTTTTAGAAGTTATGTGGTTGTGATGATTATATGATTTTGAATTTAGCAGCAAAGCAGCTGCTAAAGAAAAATCTCATTCTCATTTAGTTTACCTTGAAGTACTAAAATAACTAAAACTAACACTGAAATAAAAATTAATGATAAAAAAAACTTTATAGACATTTAAAAAAAAACAACAAAACCTAATAATATTGTCAAAACAACAGCAAAATTGCCAAAACTTTAACAAAAAAAAACATTCAAAATATCAATAAAACCTATAACAGTATGTCAGTGATACTAAAATAACACTGATTGTTTGACAAATTTGTGCATTTTAATTGTTATGATGCCTAAACACACTTTAGCACTAAACAGCTGATTTTAGTTTTTATTGTTTTGTTTTAAATTTATGTAGAAAAACTATTCAAATTCTATACTATTTTGTCAAAATAAATTACAAATAAAATGCTAAAAATTACAATCAGCTGAAATGCTAAAAAAGGTTAAAGATGTGTTCCCAGCATTCTCTGCTGCTGTCACACTTTTTTGCTCTGTCATATCTGATCTTAGTTCTCCCTGCTCTTTGATAAGACTCTGGCCCAGCGGAGACTCTCTCCAGCGCAGGATCCCCGCTGTGAGCATGGCCTGATCCACTTGGAAACCCAGAGAACAGGGCAGAACATGTGACAGGCCTTCTCTAATATCACAGTAACTTTGCAGCAATGTCATCTCTAGCAAAGTAGCTTCGCCGTTACAAAGCCATTTAAATCCACAGTTCAACATTATACAAAAGCAAATGTAGATTTTGAACTGAATAATGTTTATTCACTACATAACGTGGCATTAGAGGCAACTTAGGGATGACAAACGTTTATAAAGTGAAGCTAAAATTGGTTGATAGGTCTAGTAATGCATCTGACGACTTAGTGAAAAGCAAAATTTATGCCACAAAACCATTTATGAACATTAGAAACCTCATTGTTTTATGTGAATTGTGTGGTACTCTAAGCAAATGGCTGAGTGGCTAATGTGTGTGCTTGAGTGCCAGGGATGGTTTAGTGGCAGGTGCTGAGGTCGTCGGTTGCCATAGTTCTCATTTTCTTCGCTGTGTTCATCACCCCGCCAAATACCTTCCCACGAGGAAACGCAGCTGGAGTTTAGCAGCATTCTGCAACATTTTGTAAACATTCCCTCGCACGATGTGCATGCAAGCTGCAGCAGCGACCATCACCCAGTTCAGTCAGAACACAAGCTGACCTGCTGAGCGAGAGGGATGTCAACATGGCCTTAGGGGAAGAGTGACCCCAGATATCTGAAAACTCAGTCATTACCTCAGTGTTATATGCCAGTTGGTCTACACTCTGTTGAACTTGCCACCACTAAATCATGTTGTAGCTTCTTGCATAAACTAACCAAAACTGCAAACAATACTGCTCGTAATCAATATCTTTGTTTTGAATTGAGATTTCTTTACTTGTCCTCATAATCTTTCATCAAAATATATGACTCCATTCTGGTATGCAATGACAAATTTTCACAATCCAATCAATTCTCAATCAATAAAATCAACTGTTGCCCTATTATAGGTTGGGGGTGCCATTTCATGGTAACTTCAAACAAGTTGGAAAGCTTTCCAATGGAACAAGACAAAATATGCATAATATCTTGTGCAATTTGCTTCTTTCGAATGTGTCTTGTTTTAAAGATATATAGGTATTTATGGAAAACAAGGCAAGATATTAAATATCAAAATGTTGCTTGCATGACTCAAAGTATTTAAGCCACATTCAAAATGAGTGCATTTCATTGAAACAAATGGCAAAAATATCAAACCAAGTGGCATCTGTAAGCAAATGGGTAACATTTCAGGACCACAAAGTGTAACAATTCTCTTAAAGGGGACATCGAATGCCCATTTTCCACAGGCTGGTATGATTCTTGAAATGTCTGCAATACTTTGGTTAAAATTCCTCAATGGTTGTGTAAAACAATACCTTTTTACCTAGTCAAAAACAACTCAGTATGTCGTCATGCTGCTCAGAAAATCAAGACGGCTTGATTGAGACTGTTTAGGTTCTTTGGGGATTAAAAAAAAGGAGTGAATGGATTTTTATCATTGTAGGGTGGTTGTGTCCACACACTGCTAAGAATTTCTATGCAAACACCTTGTAAAAGTGAATTTTGCATCCGATGTCCCCTTTAACTTCAAACAGTTTATCTATTGTTTTATATTTGAAAAACTAACAAACATTTTGAGAAATATTGTGCATGGAAAGTGTGTTTACTGTATGATCTTTTTCATCAAAATAACTCACTTGGTTTGATATTGTGTTATCTAATGCAATGTCAGTTTGCACATTTTAAATGTGACTTAAGTGTCTTAAATACTGTTTAGAGCTACTACACGAATCTCCTCAGTATTCTAGTAAGAAAGCACTCTAGCATAACTTCTAACTGGAGGGTCATGTTCACAGAACTGATGAATAATAGTCTAATAATTATAGCAGACAGTTAATAATTAATGATAGAGAGTTATAAAGTTCTTTAGTTACTGAGTATGAAATCTCCAGCTAGGAATAGCAAATGTCAGCTAAAGACTCTTTTGAAACTGATTTTGTATGTGAATGTTTGTTTTGTTTGTCTTCTGATCAATGTTCTTGCAACACCCAGTCAATCTCTGGAGTTAGTCTTTGTTGGCCTCAGTCCTTTCAAAGATTTCTTTTTCATTAAGCTTCTCTTTCCACATCACCACTTTCTCCCTCCCATTCTCTCTCTGGCCATGTTTCATGAGAGACCTACTTTGAAAAAGTTCCATTACAGGTTGTCCCCTCAGAAGGGATCTAAATAAAGTGACTTTTAATGTAAGTGTCTTGTATGTGTGTGTCCCATTTGTGCAGCCGGAACCGCAGCAGGTTGTTGTCCTTGAGTGTCCTTGGACTGCAGTGAGGTCAAATATATAGCGCTCTTTCACCACTCTCATACACTCACTCTCTTGCAATTTCAGCAATGATACCAATTCTGTCTGTGCGGCATGAGTTAAAAGCCAAAGTTTAACACTTGCCTATAGACGCTTGCTTTAATCCAGAATCCAAAATGTTAACAATATTAAGTGTGATTTAATATATAATGATTTAGAGAAAATTTGTGCATTGGCATTGCAGCTGCTCGGCCCAAAACAGACAAATACAAGGTTGATCCATCCTCACAGTATCCCAGCATGCTTTCTGTGTGATTAGAAGCCAAAGTTTATTACTTGCCTATAGGTGGTTGGTTTAATCTGTAAGCCAAATTTGAATAATATTAATAAACAGAGAATTTGGGCATTGCAGTTGCTTGGCTCAAATCGTTGTCAATAACATGTTTGATCCATCTCCACAGTACCCCAGCATGCTCCCTGTTTGATTTCTCTAGGGTATCCTGGGCTGGTTCGCTCTCTCTCTCTCTCTCATAAAGGGGTGTATGTGCGCCTGGACAGGCTATTACACTGACTGATTTCCTTCTTTGTCTTTATTGCTCATGTTCATCAGATAAAGCTATCTCTCTCCCGTGCCATGAAATATGAGACATGAAGAGGATAACTCGAGATATATTCAGGCATCGCTCTTTCATTCATACATGCATAAACTCTGTCCCCAAATCTAGTGAGCTGCCTACTAAGGCGTCATAGGCATGAAAGTTGAACCAAAAACTAGACAGCAACATTATGCTGCCTTAAAAGATACCCCGTTTTGGTCAAATTCTAAAGCAGCATTGCATGAATATTATAAATCCAGGTAATAACTCATTATTTTATCCAATAATTATGTGCACTCACTGTGTGTTTATGCTTAGTATAGTACTGAATCATTAGCATAGCAGCATGCTAACATCAAATTCTGATAACTATAGTAGCGTCCAACCTAACGCACATTACATTGTTTATTATAAGTGAAACGCTCTTTAAAGCTGCATGGATTCTGATTGGCTGTCAATGTTTTTAGTGTTGATCAGCTGAAAAAAAAAGTTTTGTAAGTGATTTTAAAGCTATGGTTCCGTTTCATTTTCGTTTTAGTTATGGTGGGGACTTTGTAATTAGCATTATTATCTTTGTGTGAGCAGGACTTTACACTCTGTGGTTCTTTCTGATCTGCAGAGCAACTGTTCTCCTTCATAGCACAGCCTGCAGGCATTGGCCCACTACAGAAAGGGGGGGAATGGGGGTCTTTTTCCTGTTTGTGGCTGTTACTGTACAAGTTTAGCCCCCTTTCCCGTAATGCTATCTTTAATTGAGGTATTTGCATAATGGTCTGCGATTGTTGTACAAGAGTGTCTGTTTAATTGAAAGCTCTTTGTTGTAGTTTATGGAACAGAAT
>JAUZSZ010000086.1:6366571-6378865 GCA_034780575.1 Labeobarbus marequensis
AAGTTATTTAAACAGTCAGCAAATTGCTATTTTATGGCACGATGTTTGAAACCTAACACTTCCTTTTGGGTATTCTTACCACCACAGTAATGCAAGAATTCATGTTAAGTATGTATGTGTACATGCATATATTGGCCAAGCATCTGCATGCTTGCATAGAGTATTTTTGAGGCCTTACTCTAGCAATTACCGAGGAGTCAAGCTTCATTATTCACTGGTGTACTTCCTGAAGTGACTGTGGGCATGCAGAGCACTTAGTCTGAGTTATTGGAAAGACAAAGATTCTGTCCTCAAGGGGGACCTCATTCCCTCTGATCTTCTCCAGGATTCATATTTCACAAACACAGGCGCCAGTCAAAAAGTGATTCTAAAAATACCATCCCTCCCCTGCTCGACCGTAGTGCGCTGGGCATCAAGTAGACAGTGGATATAAAATACCAAACCAAATCTTTTCCCAAAATACACCAAGAAAGCCAGATAAGAGGAAATGACAACTATACATTCAAAGAGGTTAAAAATCCGGGTCCATTAATTGTGCATGGACTGCGTGAAGGAATAATCAGCTTAGCTGCTGTGATGTGCCTGATAACTGTATGAGCAACCGGCTGATGGACAGACTCGATCACATGACTGCCTGAAAGCCTGTGCTCCATTTCCCAGCAGCACTTAGTAATGACCATGACAAGAGTTTAATACATCAAAACAAGTATGAACCACATCCAATAGTGACATATGCACCATCTTTGTTTTGCATGTTGCCTTGATAAAGTGGAAAAAGGGCAGCGGTTCAACATGGAGCCTTCTGGGTGTTTCGGAGCCAAACGGACGACTGATCATAAGTTAAAAAAAATCCCCATAGTTACACAGGCTCAGCCAATGACTGCTGCACTCTCGCTGTTGCAAACCACTGTAAACATCATAAGACTTTCATTTGACATCTAAACGGTCCGAATCAGTGCATGCCCTGTTTTCTGTCTGCAGGTTGAAAGACGCATAAAAAGCCATTAAAGCAGAAATTGCAGTTCTATTCAATTCAACTCTTTATTTGTATAGCGCTTTTCACAATACAAATTGTTGCAAAGCAGCTTTACAGAAAATTAAAGTTTCTACATTATATTTAGAAGTAGCTTATCAGTTCTGTGTGTTGCAGCTATTTAAGGAAAATATCTAATAATAGAAACGTTTCTGAAGGCGACAATCCAATAATAAAGTATTGTTTGTGTTGCAAATATTACATTTTTTCCACCTCCCTTATTCAAAAAAGAGAGTGACCCAGCTTGTAAGATGTTGGCGATTTGTTTATGAGATGATAATGTTTACTGGATCTCTCACTCCGGTCACATGAAGTCCAGGTCATCGGTTCAAATTGCCCAACTGACGCAGCTCATGCCTTCTCATTAACCAAAGATAATCATTTAGGATTGCTATGTGCCTTCCCTAATTTTAGCTTAAAGATTTCCTTCGCTTTATACATCAAAATGTATTGCAAAAAATGTTTTAGCTCTTGACCAACATACTGAGAAACACTAGATGGTGTTAAAAGTGAAAAAACAGGATTTTGATATGAAAGTCATGTAATACTATATGTGGAAATACATTAACATCCACAACTTTCTAATGCAAAAATTGGTTATTCATTAAAAAAAAAATCATGAACACATTAACATATGACTCCTCATATCTAACTATCAATAGCCATTCAGTATTCAGCATGAACATGAACTGGAGGTAAGCCAATCAGAGTCAAGGTTAATTACACATTGAAGCCTTAAAAGTGCAGTAGAATAAAAAAAGATGTTTAATTCTAAAGGTAACAGAAAGGATCACATAAAAGTAAATAGACTTGAGGGGGGAAAATTAAATGTTAGTAGTAAAACATGGCTCCTTTAAGCAGAAAGTTGATTGGGTATAAGAAGTCCAGCGGTGCTGCTTGCGCACAACAGTGATTGCTTTGCCCTGCGAGCAGCTTTTCTGATAAACTCCTATGGAGTCTCAGTGCCGATCGAGTCGTCAAGCCGCAGAGGTCTTGAGGGGTTTACACAGAAGAGAAATGACAGAGGAAATGAAAAAGGAAAAGTGCAACAGTCAGGCATCTGCTTTGAATAAGACTGAACAGTTGTTCCTTCAAACAGCACTGAACTAGCTGCAAAAACCATGACAGCTTCATCTAGATCTGAAACAGGCAGAGAATGTTGGACTCCAATTAGGGAAGGAAAACTAAAACTTGATTTTTTTTTCTCAAACCCAAAGATTTGCCATCAATCAGCAATTAACAGACTGCTCAGAACCAGGGCCATGTGTTCAGCATGGCCTAATTTTTGGAAACTGCAGTTCACCCCCCAGGGTGATTTGGTGGAGAGCATAATTCAGTTATCTTCTAATAAACATTTCAGTTGTCACTGTTAAGAGTAATGTTTGCTCGGAGGTAAACTGAGGTCAAGGTGTAGGTGTTGTGGGGAATTCAAGCTGTTATGCCTCTGACAAATGTGCTTCTGTGGACAACTAGTTGACTAGAAAGACCTTTTTAATGAGGATGTTTTAGGGTCACATGTGTATAGCTACTAAATGCAACTCTTCTATAAGTTTACTGACAAAAAGTGAACAACTATAACCCCCTATTGCATAAAACAAAGTCCTCGAAAAAAAAGTGAATAATGTATTATAAAACGGGAACGCCGTTCACAGCAGGCAATTTGAAATCTGACAGTAATTGTATTGAAACTGAATGTTCAATGCAGTGAATTTGTAATAAAGGCAGAAGGCACAAGGCCTTTTCCAATTTCCAAATTCACCCATACAGCATTTTGTGACAGACAGGTTTACATATGTATACAATGCTTCAATAGACATTAACCCTGAATCAAAGTGATATAGATAATTCTAACAGTAATTATAAAATAATAATGTTCATCTAAAAACTAACACAGTCTTAAGAATTAAAGCAACAATAAACTTGAAAGATGAAAAAAACTAAATAAACAGCAGTTTTTTCATATTAATATACTGTTATGGTTTTTATTATATTATATTTTGAATCAGTTTTTATTTGCTTTTTATATTTACATTTAAGTTGTAGTGTTTTTTCATTTTTATTTTTGTTTCTATTTTTTGTATTTAAGCATGTCAATATAGTTTTTATTAATTTTTATTTCAGTTGTAGTTTCATTTTGGTAAGTTGAACATGAAATGTTTATGAGAAATGTTGCCTTGGAAACTCGCCAAAATAAAATCACAAAAACAGTACAGTACAGTAATACTTATACACATCGTATCAGAGCCACAAAAACAAAACAAAAAAACAAAACAAAACAAAACCAAACCAAAAAAAAAAAACGGGAAAAATAACATCAGGTTAAACCAACTATGTCAGTGTTTACAGAGTTGAGCTGATTTCAAATAAGATTTTAGTTTCAATTTAAAAATGTCAATAGATAGGTAGAGTGTTCCAATGAGTAATAGCTTTCACTGAGAAAGATGATAGTCGAAAGGCAGAGTGACAAAATGGAACAATACAATCACTAGTTGATGATGATCTAGTAAATCTTACAGAGACTGTAGAAAGAAAGTGCACAAAATCACAAAGTATTGAAGGGGCCAAACCGTTTAAAATTTTATAAACCATACATAAATTTGAGAACAGTCTAAAATTGTCAAAGCTCAGAAAATTGTATTTCTCCAAAACCCTACAGTGGTGATATTGGTTAGACTTTTTGTCCAAAGTTTTTAGAGTCTGTTTGTAAAGAGATCTTAAAGATTTAATAACAGTTTCTCCTGCTTGACCCCAACATGTCAGACAATATGACAGATGAGAAAAAATTGTAGCATGCATAAAAGTCTTAGCTACATCAGTAGGTAGACATTGGCTAATTTGTCTGAAGTTTATCAAACTATATTTTCACCAAATTCTTTACAAGGTTTGAGTCCAGCATTAAACCTAGATAATTAAACTCAGTGACAATTTCTATCTTCTCACCATTTATAAGAATATCTGCATTGGAAGAACACACCTTCATTTTAGAAAAAAAACATCCCTTTTGTTTTACCAGTGTTCAAGGTAAGACACGATTGCTCCAACCACTGTGTGATCCTTTCCATAGCATTATTTAGCTTTTCAGCAGCTAACTCTGCAGTTCATGCGTGTGTAAAAATAACAGTATCGTCAGCATACATTTGCACTTGTATCCCTTTGCACGGCTGTAGGAGATGATTGATAACAACCCAGGTTTACAGTTCTCACAATGCTTCTAGGTTTGAAACTTTAAGGACTCCGCTAACTCCAGCTAAGAAGTCCTAGAAACATTCAATTAATCATTTCCCCAATGAATCATTTATTAGGCTCATAGTTCCATTCACCTTTATGCACTTCTATTATCTAAATTCGTTTGCATCGGGCGCTGTCCGAGTCAATAACGGCTTTCCTCCATACTAAAATTCGAACACAAATTGTCATCTGCATTAGAGAAAGCAACTGTATAGACAGAGCATTTACATTCTGACTCTAAAGGTGGAAACTTGCCCAATTCGATGCAGGATGGATTCCCACATACAGTACAACCTTGGCCTCATAACACACCAAAAAAGTAAGACTAAACTAGCTCAGTACATAACTGGAGCTATAAATAAACTGAGAACAATACAGGAGGAAAAAGGAATGCTACAGAGAAAAAAAGAGAGCGAGACAGAGACTGATCAAGATGAGTAGAGCAGCAGTGTAAGCTAAAATAAGGCCCTTTCATGGTCTCACTTTGAACCAGATCCATGTGTCCCTGAGTGCTGTGTGGCCTGCTATGTGGGTCAGAACGACAAGGCGCATCTTCAGTACATCTCGCTGCCTGTCACAGGCTTTGGGCTGTGAGGTCAGGAGGTGATGAGCTCTCCGTCAGAGCCAAGCACACAGCAGTCTAGTGTCACCCAGAGACAGGCACCATTGTTCTGCAGGCAGACCAGACATTTACTGAAAACCTGCATGTCGTCTGCTGGAACAACAGTCCTACTTGATTTCTGGACTCATTCCCCTCCCATTCCCCATGGCCCAATCCATCTTCCATTGAATTAAAACCAGGCTTTAGGCAGGGGTGCATGGTGTGAATGTCGGAGGGAGTTTGGAGTGACAGCCTCGAGGTCTGCACCCTCAATGTTTTGCTCGGTTGAAACATTTGGTGTGACACCGCTAATAAATCACAACACAAGAAGCTGGGCGATAGGGCGGATCACACCGCAACTAGACCACAAGCATTATAATCTACATTGTTAACAAGTCAAAAAAGTTGGGAACACTGAGATCTAAGGTCACACCTCAGCATTTCTACCATAATTAGTAAGATATCACAAATTAGACATTTCCGGAACTTTAGAGACATTTTAAATCCCATAATACTATGATCACAAGGGGAATGCGTTGGCTTATCTGCATATTGAACTCTAGCCTCTCTGATCCACAATAAAGCTCCTTTTAATCAATACAATGGCTTCTTTTTTTTTATTTGTCACAAACCGAGCAGAGGCAAACAATCTCTAAATGTGACAATGGTCTACTTGTTGTAGTAATGAAACAAATCACCTTATGAAAATGTAGTAAAGTTAAGGAAAGGTGTTCCTAAACAGGCTGGTATGTTGAAATAATGACTGCTGCTTAATAAATCGCTGAAATAAGCAATTTAGAGTAATCCAAGGTTAGACAGAATAATATGCAGGTTATGGTGACATTCACAACTGTCCTGCAAATCACTATCGATTATGTTATGAATTGAAATTTTGAAGCGTCATCACATTTAAAGATAATTACCCAAAAATGATCACTGACTTTCATTGTATTGACAAAAATGGTTAAAACTTCAAAATATCTATGTAATAATGAAAGTCAGTCATACAGTTTTGGAACAACATGAATTTGTGTAAATATTTAGAGATTTTACATTTCTGCATTTGCTCCAACTTAACCCCTTTAAAGGAAACAGAACAACCTAAACGTACCAAATGCAACTAGTTAGAGTATCAGATGTCACAACCATACCCATAAAAACTGCCAAAAACTCCCTCTTTATAAAAGTCAAATTCCAGATAAATCAAGGCCCACTCACATTTAAAGCTCACAACCTAAATGGTCCACAGAGCCAGTCGTAATCCCCACCAACCCTGAGGGAGATATAAAAGGATAACGTAGGTCCTGGCTTTGTAGTTCGCTCTGTACACCTCCACACTGTCAAAGCATCTCTACAGCACAGCACACGTGCCCCCTCAATTATACAGGCATTAGATGCACTGCAAAATGGGAAAACATGCTTTAGTGCATCGCATCCTCTGCACTTTAAATGCTGCAGCAGTATACACATTTTATACAGACCAAGCAAATGAGGTCTTGAGTCACAAAGAGAGGGGGCGTAGTAACACGCAACTTGGAACAATAATGTCTTTCTCTGGATTTTTATGAGGCTACATTTTGCGCAGTTTAAATGACAGTCACCAAATTAAGGAGTAAAGCTAATTAATGAGGCAAACTGATTCCCATATATTTACACCGGGTCAGTCTCTAACGCATAACACCATCGGACAATATCTAATAAGCAGCAGCAGGCCCGCATTTGAAGATCTTTAGCAGAAGATTTGGTTTGGCCCACGGTAACATGCTTCTGTTACATTCTGGAAATGGTTAAACTATTCCATATGACCGTTCCTCACCGCCAAGTGGCTGTTCATGCAACACACTAACCCAGTTTCCACAGTGGCCCCTGATCCTAGAGTGGAAGGTAACGTCCAACAACAAAAATAAATTTAACATTGTCTCATGGCAAACATTAGAGCTGAGCAAATACAGTAGACCTCATAGCACAAGTTGGGCATGTTCGTCTCACCCGATGACAGCAAGCCATTGAGCAACAGCTTGTGTACATAGGAGCCTGAAAAATAACCTGCAATAATTCATCTCTCACCCTCATTCTTTCCACCTAATGTCCCATTGTCAAAGGCAGGGCAGGTACTTTGTCAAGGGCACACCACGGTGTTCTAATTTAAATGGCCCTTAAATAAATGGGTGCAAGCTTAGCGTGCAACACTCTGTAAAACATGGGAGATAGAAATCATATCCCATATAGGGGCAGGTGTTAATGTGTGCCAACTTGCAAACAGCCAAAAGCTTTGGAACACCATGCCACACAGTTGTTGGAAACTCGGGATCAGTGTATAGAGTTAATTTAGCCTATATATGGGTGTGTTTGCAAAATCTTGTTGACCCTATGGACTCAACTTGCTTGACCTCATCCCATTGGGATATGGAGTATCAAGGCACATAATCTAAAAAAGGCTATACTGTGTATTAAAATAGCTTGAATCATGGTTGGACAAGATAAAACATGCGTAATAGAACGCCATCCATCCTTTCATGTTGGGAAAATCTGAAAACTCACTGTGAGAACTGTCAAATACAAAGCAGGTTTGTATATAGGGGTCTTAAGTGGATTCATCTTCTGCCACAGGGGTAAACAGTAGGGCGAGGATGCCTATGGGACCGTCATTGCTGCATTCTGCAGGTTTCATTCACATACTGACTCTCCAGTCATATGAAAATGTAGGTCAAAGTGGAATAAAGCTTAATCACTATGAGTAATATGCTCAGTCAGAGATTTTAAACAGATTTGTTATCTGACTGGCCAGTTAGTAAAATGAGTTCATAATGACTGCAATTCAGAATTATTACTAGTTCGGAAACCAGCAACACTTATCTGGCTTTCAGATAATGAAAACACAAATCATTCCACATTTCTTCCAAAGCACTGTGAACTCAACAAATTACACACAAAGAAGACATCCAAGAGGAAACTGTTAAGAAAACTGATACAACAGATAATTACATAACATTTGGGGTTACTTCCCAATAAAAAGGGATTTAAATGGCAGAAGTCATGGTGGAAGGAAGGAAAGGAGACCATGAGAATGGATATGGCCAGCCTGGGGGGAAGCCGTGACATAGTCACTGACAAACGGGAAGGTCTGAATTCAGACATTTGAATAGTATACAAATGTTTTAGCATATATTAAATAGTAATAGGAATGCTAAAACTTACTGGCTAATTTTATACTACAAGAAAAGTTAAAAGATGACCTACACTGAGCATGACTGATGCTTTTGAATAATCCCTCATGGCATCGCACGAGTCTTTAAAATTCTCTTAGAAAGAAAGGTCTATGATACATAGTCATTTTATGACAGCAACATTTATGAATAGCACTGTACAGTCATAAAACTTGGGTGTGAATTCCTAAGGAGGAGGAATGCATAGGATCTCGGGACCATACATCAGGAGACCCACGCATATGTATGACTACATCAATAACAGATGTTACTTGTCTCCAAGTTATCATTGTGGCATGACACAGTTCAAGAGAACGGGACAAGAACGCAGCTTTTTGCCAGGAGTAACGTAACAGCCATGTTGGGATGACTCTTGTGGCGTAAATCAAATCCTGTGGAAAATTGCTCAACAGTAATCTACACGGGCCATGTCAACCCCATGCTGCATTTCATATGCTTTTTTAAAACAAGGGTGCTGGTCACACTTCCACAATGTCTTCTGACTTCTCCAGCTAATAAGGACGTTTCACCTCTGAGGAATATCTACTTACAACTAATAACGTCTCAATGCCACAGTTGCCTCCTTCTGAAGCCATTAACAAGAGCAAGTGGCTGCAAAATGACAATTAAGATAGAGAATACTTCATATACCCTCATCCAAAGCCTTGGGCATTATGATTATTATATAACAAAGATCTCACAACCTTTCCCAGCTTGAACCAGTCTCAATATCACAAATCTTTGCAGTCACCTCAGAATGAACTTCATGCAGTCTGTTTCAAATCAGCCACCTTAGATATGAAAAAGATGTAGTGGGGGAGTGAGTGGCGTTCAAAGGACTTGAGTTTTTAGCTGTGGGAGGTGGCGAACAAAGTTAATAGGACGTGTGATGAGGAACTTTTATGAGGAGCGGGCTATTTGTAGATGAAAGGGAGAAAGGACGAGTACAGGCGTAATTCTCTTGTCTGCCTGTGGCATTGATGCTAATATACACCTTTGCTCTCTATAACAATGTCCTTGAACGAGGCTGGCTCACCTGTATGCTTTAATGGATGGTGCTAAGCCTGCAATTTTAATGGAGCAAATCACGAGCAATTAGATTTACGAGGGCCTGTGCAAGGAGCATCAGCCATTAGAGACAAGTAAAATAAAGATTCTTTCATTAGCTCCAACTGTGGTTAATTCTGTAGCTCTATTAGAGGAAACGAAAATATTCAGGGTTCATAAGACAAGTAGTTTAAAGATACTTTCAACAGTGGTGGCTTGTGGTATAGGACATGATGGGCTGTCAGTGGCCACACTTAAAAAAAGCAGCAACAAGTGGTGCAACAAGCCTCTTTCAAATTACCAACTGGTTCCAATGAGTGGAACTTTGTTTAATATTTTGCCATGTAATGCAATGACATATATATTTAAATGTGGTTAAGTTTCCAAATACTTCTTGGGGCCACTGACGTATGTGAACGTTAAGTACGTGGAGGACCGAAAAAAAGAAAAGTTGTCAGGTGACTCTTTAAATAAATCCAGGAGGTTTGTGCAGTGCTATGAATGACAGTTTGCATAGCTGAATTCAGAAGTGTTTGACGTGTTGCCTTCTAGAAGCATGAGCAAACATTGCGCACATAAGAAGGTGCATGAAAGACGTGCTTCTGTGATATTCTGCTGAAGCTTTGGAATATGTGTATGCTGTGGAATATTCAATGGAACTAATGGATGTCATGAGCGGTGGTTTGATTTGTGGATTCACCTGCAGAAGGAAATAAGCGATTTCCAACTAATGAAAACCCCAATCCTTCAGGCTTCCATTACAAAATGATTACATCAGTGGCAAGAGTTTACAAGGGGTCACAAAAACAAGAGACCTGAAAAACAAGCAAAAACAGAAGGAGTGCACAAATAGAGCCTTATTTTGCTGAGGCCTCTGGATCAGCGCAAAAAAAAAAAAACAAACAAAAAAAATCAAATGCTTACAGTATTTTGAGTTGAACTAAGCCAGGCAAAACAAATCATATTTATAGCCGCTCATCGCAAGGCAAATAAGCCAAATTTATCGGTGTAGACAACTTCAGGTCAAATGTACGGACAGCTCCTACAAAAGCAAGGCTGTTTCTTGAAGGTGTTTCCTTCTAAAGCTGCTGATAAACTATTGTTGTATGTCGAGACCTTGCTGAGCCATATGTGTGGTGTGAACATCCTTGAATGAGGAATGGTATGACGTCAAGATCATTCAGAAGTGCAAGATAGCGTGATAAACACTTCTATGAAACTTGTGACTCATTAAAAAGACCTTAATGTTTGGGCAAAAATTTTTGCCAGGGTATCTTACAACGAGCTTCACAGATACAATCAAAATGATTGAAACAATGATAAAGACACTTATGCCATGTTAGAATTTTATCATTCTAAATGTTACATCAGTTTTCAAACAGCCCAAGGCGTGTGAGTCAACTGATGAGTGATCTGAGACAATCCCACGTTTTCGTCAGTCTTGTTACCACACGATTGGCGACGTGACACTGGCATGTTGTTGTTTTTGCAAACCCTCATGACACATAATAAACTTCCTATTTTACAAAAAGGCTGATTTGAATGTCATCAGTGCATTTAAAGGATGTGACGAGGCCATTTGCCTCACAGAAGAAAGGGTTTTACAGCTTTCATAAAATAAACACAATTTTCCATGCATCTGGAGTGTGCCCGATTACACCTGCTGTGTGGATAGTGAGCTTTACCTGAACAGGAAGCCCTTAAGAGATCTGCTGCCATGGTAACAAAGTCACCAGGTGATTAACAGCAATGATGATCATTCATCAGTGCTACTGCAAGTACTGTAGTTCATTACCAGCTGTTAACGAGAATGATACAGCAGAATATTTTCCTCAGTATAGCATTCACTTAAGTGAGTCAATCCCAATGTGACCTTACCAACCAGTGGCAAGACCAGATTCACATGGCAAAACTTGAGGATATGAGATTAGGCAAACACTCTCTGCCTTTGTGCAGCATACTAGCTGAACTTAATTGCGGAAGTGGTGCAAGCGGACAGCTGTGGACTGAATCAGCTTGTGTGCTGACAGTCAGAGGGAAGTTTGAGCCTCGTAACGTGGTTAATCTGATAGCAGCAGCAACCTCCATTGAGAGCTTACTTCCAACAGGATGTGACTCATGATTGTGAGAATGTTTGAGGTGCAGTTACAGATTCACATCCGGCAGTTTGAGCAAACAACACTGACACAAAAATGTAAAAAATGTGCAAATATTCCAAGAATCTCGGGTATACGGATCTTGTTTAATTAGCTGACAACCAAACTCTGTTGGCATCCAAATCAAACAAGTAAAAATGCAATTGACCATGAGTGTTTCTGGGACAGAATGCAACAGGAAATGCTCGCTATCACTCTCAAACATGGCCACTCCCCCTTCCTTCTGATCCCATGAGTAACTCTTTGGCTGCATCCAAAACTGCTCCCTATATTCTTACACAGTGCATTATATTTGGTGCCGTGCATTCTCTTATTTCTTACTTCTATTAAAATATGCATCTACAGTACAAAGTCAAATTATTATTATTATTATCATTACTGTTAATACCGTCATTATTTTCCATTGCTAAAGATTCTACAACTATTTATTCTATTCAGAATTCACTCTTGTTCACTTTCACCCCATATAGTGCACAATAAGTTATTTTTTATACAGGAAATAGTGAATGATGCAACATTTATATTCCTGTAGTGAGCTTGATTAGGATAAAGATTTCACCTGAGAATGAAAGTAGCTGTGACTGCATAACAGAGGTACGCATTGGCCACAGGAAATGGTTACTGGAATCCAGCAGATTTCCAATGAAACAATCCTTTATAAAGAAACAAGACTTGCACTGATTATGTATTGCATTAATTGCAGTTTTAAAGACTATAAATCCCATAGACAAGACCAAGAGGTTAAATAAGTGTAATCTGAGACGTTGGGTAATGAAGGACATCTGAGCTCTGATTACAGTTGCAGAAATTGTCAAAAAATGCAAACACTGATATCTATCAGCTACAGTCAGTCAATCAGCTCACAAAAAAAATTCCATTCGAAGAAATAAAATTTTGGCTTTCCATATGGGCTGAAAAGAGCAAAGGCCATTTGGATGAAGCAGGGGGGAAAACCCATGGGGTTCCCTGACCTGACCTTTTGTTGTCCTTTGCCTATCCATAGACATTTAGGCCTGACTCAGG
>JAUZSZ010000086.1:6383102-6393982 GCA_034780575.1 Labeobarbus marequensis
TAAGACTCCTAGTTAGAAATTTTTAAGCCAAATTAGGAGCTCTCTGAGAGGATTCTTAGAATCTTTAAGAATACGGGTCCAGCTCTCCTACTGTGCTTTTTGTTGAGCGATTTTGTTATAGGAGCCAGTGAGTTTGAGAAGCCCATTTTTCTTGGAGTGATTTGAAGATTACAACCTGTGTATTTAGGGCTGAACTCAAAGAAAATGGTTTCTGAGATTATGGTCTGCATTTGTAATTGCGCTCTGTGTGGTGTGATCGGCTCCAGTGGTCCAGTTTTGCGCCGGCCTATAGTTTAGCTGTCAGGACTTACCGTTTAAAAGCACAACTAATAACTCCATTACATAAAGGAAGATCAAAATGCACAAACTGCAAACCTGCTTGACGTTTTTTCCGTGGATCACAAAAGAAGTTCAACAACGTGTCCCATGTGCCTAGGGAAAGACAATGTCAAGATATCATGAAAAAAGCAGCTCACAACCTGTGCCCTATATTCCAAGTCGTATAAAGCCATACAAGCTTGAAGTGTGAAGAACAGATTGATGTTTAATTTTTTATTCACTTAAAATCTTCCTCTTTGCCACTGCTCTCAAACTTAATTTGCTCTAATCTCCATTAAGACATGACACAGCAAAATGTGTAGAAGCACATTTGATGTCTAAAACATGGTTTGACATTTCATTTAAATTAAGCATGGTGGGTCCTGGTGGGACTCCATATTTGAATGTATGTGAGTGAAAATGAGATTTAACTAAAAGAAAGACTTGAGCAAATTATTAAAATTTAGACTTCAGAAGAGTTAGAACAGTGCAAAAGTTGTATGGAGCACTTTTAAGATGTTTAACAGGCCTTGTTCACTAGAAAAGAGCAGTAAGGACATTCTGCTAAACTTCTCATTTTGTATTCCACAGAAATAAAAGTAATTTAGGTCTGAACCAACATACGAGTAAATGATAACAGCTTGAATTTTAAATGAACTATCCCTTTAATTTACGTTTGTGTAAAATAAAAATAGTAGTAATCATAAAAGAATTAAAATAAATAATAAAGCAAGATATTAAATCTTCGACAGAAAACACATGCTTGTTTATCATTGTTGGCAAAGAGGGTTGTGATACATTTGTAATAAGCAGGCAGCTGCAGTGAATGCTCACCATGTGTATCACAGAGCACATTGTTAACATGTTATGTTAACAAAAGATTTTAGAGTCTTTAAATCATTCGCAGGGAGGTCTGTCCAGAGGTTTCCCAGCAGTAAATACATTTCACATTTAGGGAACTGACCACAATAGTTACTACCATGCATATGATGCATTATATCTCTGCAGGAGATTTTGTTCTCCTCTCTTAACAATGGGACTCTTGTGAGGCCCTCATCCCTGACATGCTCACGAGATGGAGAACTTCACCTCTCGGGAACACAAGGGCAGCACATTTCCATCATCGGTGGAGTAATTTACATGGAAGAGGACGACCTCCGCATTGATCGGATACATCAGATAAACACATTCAAATATCTTTGCTCCGGAAATCATTTCGAAAATTACACTTCCTCAATCAGAAAAGGGCAAACGACACTTATAAGAAAAGACATTACTGATGGCATGTTAACAGCTGCGGTGGGAGAACAAATGGGGAGGGGTAGAGTGAAGCAGACAGGTTGGAGAGGGCTCAAGTTTCGGTCTCTGATTAGATGACATCCAAATGGGCAAAGAAGTTGGGACAGGAGAGACCCCTTAGCTGGGGCGAGGTGTGTGTTAATGCAAGCATCAGGTTTAATGTGACAGCGTAGCATTCCTCACGGCCACACAAGATACGTATTGCTCAGCAATTGGCCTAGACGCACAAAGTTCAGGCATCTGCCTGGCAGCCATGTTGTGGATCGCTTCATCTCTTGGGCACTAGTTCTAAACTGATGACAAGTGTGTAACCTCATGAAAGTTATTATACCGTGCCGATTCCTTTGATGAGAAAAGCAAGTCATGGGAGAGAAAAGCAAGTTTGTGAACCATGAACAAAAACATGAAGACTAATAAAATATTTTATATAAATGCTTCCTGATGATTACATAAACAATCCCTAACAATGATGATTGAAGTTGATGTCTGTTGCATCACCGGAAACCCAGTGTCAATAATTTCAACGGCTAAATTTAATCCATGACAAAAAAAAAAACACACTGCCAGTGTGACTGAAATGTGTATATTCATAATCTCTAGGATCACACAAAGGAATTGATGAAAATCTGCTGCCCTTTTACAAGCCTTAGTAATCTCCTTAGATCCTTTTCATGTAATGACAGCTTTCCTACACAGCTGGGAGTCAATGGTAAGGCAGGAGCCTAACATTTTCAGTTAAAGTATTGTATTTTCTTGTTGTTGATCCATTTGATTTCACTGTAAAAACTTACAAATAAAAAGCTTCCAAAAAAAGACACATCAAGAGTCTTCAGATGTCATTGATTATGTATTGCCTTTTCTGCCAAGAAACCTCCACACTCAAGGGGGCGATAGAGTTCAGTTTGTCTGTGCACGTCAACCAGATTTGTTATTATTCAGGCAAGTCGCTAAAAATGTTTTCAAGTTAACTAATTCTTCAAACTGTGTCTTAGTCATGACAGTAGTTTCTCTGGAAAACTGTCCGTAAAAAAAAAAAAAAAGGTTTTCACTAATACACTATAGCACCCCTCACGTAATTTTCCCAGATTAGCTCGCTGGACTGAAGAGAATGCAGGAGAAAGGGTAAGAGTGGAGAGAAAGAAGAGTATTTTGGATTTCTGCCCGGAGTTAGCGCCCATTGCCCGGGGTGTTTATTAGGATCCTGTAAAGGGAAAGCACCACTGAGCACTCAGCGGAGCGGAGCACGGTTCAGCAGAGGTAAATAAGCGGCGCTCAAAATGTAAATCACGCGCCGCTGACACCTTTGTCCCACATGAGAGTTATTTATAGGAACGGCGAGAGAGAGGTACCGAGCGTTGCGATGATATAGTCAGAGATGCTTTTTCTCAATTTCCCAGAAATATCTGAATAAATTTAAAGCAGGAGTAAGAGAGGGAACGAAATCTTGCAGGATGCATGATAAAGCAATGGGTAGACATCAGTGCCTCCTTTATCCTTTAATGGAAACATTGATAACCAATGACTGCTTCAAAGAACTTAAGATAAGCAAGCTGTTCGGATGCTTGCTTTAGATGGGCTGAATCTGCAACTTCCAACCAGAATGCTGTGTCTGGATAATGTCTTCATCTTCTGCCTATCATTCTCTGAAATCAGAGAGTTTTACGAGTGTGAAAGAAGAACAGGAACAAAGTAAGAAGAGTCAGTGATTAATAAGGCTTAGATTCAGCTTAATGGTCAAAAAACCACCAGCAGACGGGAATATGCTACAGCGCATTCACGTACACTCAGAGGCGACAAACTCTACTGTCATGAAGTGCAAGCCAAGGCACGTGTAGGTGAGTCACTGAATTAATCGTCTCTCATGAACACCTGTCTGTTGTCTGGATGAATCAGGTCTTTTTATCAGTCTAACTTTCTCAAGAGGCTCCAAAGCACAACTCAACCACATCCTCCTCCATAGCCCTATCAAACTGACTCACCACGTCTACGGAAACCAGCAGAATGGAGTACTAAAGCTCATTACATGTTCACCATCCTGCCCTCCATGTTCAAAGAACCAAGATTTGGAGCCTTATCTATGACTGATTGTTCTCCTTGTTTACACAAAGATGCGCCATTTGCTCAACTATGCAGGTAGACCACACCACAGAACAGCTTATTGTAATTTTGAACCCCTGTGGTAGCATGCTAGTAGGTCATTGTTTGAAAAGGGAGAAGACCAGTTGCGATAACCAGGAAATTTTGGCTCTTCTTGGATCTTCTTTTTTAAAGAAAGCTTAGCAAAACTGAGCAAGTAACTGTTAAAAAAAAGAATATGGATTTTGCCACCACCGACTTGACCACAACCAGCCTGCAGTGTGTCTGCAAACCAGCAAGAAGGAAGTTGTGGAGACAAGCGTGACCCACTTTTATACATGGAGTACAGTAAGCAGGTTAGAAGAGCTGGCTCATTGGGCTGAGAAAAGCAATATTTGCCAAAGGTAACCTAAGGTGCATCTTATTCCTCACACTGTACTTCTGCATTATTCTATGCCATTAATGTGAAGTATTCATCAAACACTGCACATTATAAGCACCCTGATGTGCAATTGAGAAAACAAGGTGTTGAATGTTGAACATTTTATGCCCTCAATGGGCACAGCTTCCCTACATAGCTGAAGGAGAGGGGCTAAATGTGCTACAGCTAGTGTCAACATCACTTGCATTTGAAATGACACATTTGAGATGACACTTCTTGTCGAACTGTGCTGGTCATATGACCTATTGGTGACATGTCAAGCAGAGTTCAACTTTATGCAAATGCATAATGATGTGATTTGGGCAGCTACCAATAAAAAGTGGAACTCACATAATACACCTCCTAACACGGTTAGTCGAGAAAAGAACACCTACTAACAACCAACTGCAACTTGGTGACCTCCAACAATTCAATCTTTGTCAGTCCTTTTTTCCAAGAAGTGGGATACATCTATGCACTTCAAATAAGTATAATTAAATTCATAGGACGAACGCTGAGCTTGAAAGTAAAGCAGAACAAGGAAGCAAGCATTGCTGACCTATCTAGGGCAAATGCCACGGTGTTTGTGAGCACTGACAGCACAGAGTGAGCTTCCTCATCAGATGTGTTACACACAGGAAGCTGAAGGCTTCCTTTTCCTTTTTGATGATACAAATGCATAGACAGAACAAACAGCAGCAAAACAAGAACATTAGACAGAGCAAGAGAGCAGCAGAGAAAATTGAGATGCTTCGTCAACTGACGTCTAAATTCTTGGATGTTGTTCAGAGTAGCACAGTTGGTCTATTAATAGGCATGCCGTTAACAGTGCTAAAGTAACACTTGTAGAATACCAAATAGTACAGTTAATAACAAAAGCTTGGGAACAAGGCTTTCAGTCTATGACGTAACAAGCTTTATGGTGCTCAGGGTGTTCACTGATCATCTTGCTGTATCAGGGCTGCCTCAAATCCATTAAGCCTGAAAGTGGAGTGAATATGTTAGTTCTTGCAATCACAAGCCTCGGAGTAAAACGTACCAGATTAGGGCATCAGGCCTGCATTCCTTCGGCTTGGGAGAATCACATGTGAAGTGTCACGGCACTGCCATTCTGACTGGCTCTGTCTGGAATCAGAAGAACTCGCAGCAATGAGGACGGGCCAATAAGAACAAGAGTGCAGGGCTTCCGCTTTATACTTTCCAGTGGTACTATCTTGCATTCTTTCTGTCTTTTGGTGTCCATTCCAATGGCGTACAGTGGACAATAAGAGCAGAGAGGATGTCACATGGACAAGAGGCCAGGCAGATTATTTTAGACAACATATTTTAGGTAACACTGGAGTTTTAGTGAGGGATTTGAGCACTATACTCCAATATTTATGAAGATGCAGGTGGACTGAATGTGCACTGAATGTTTTAGACTGCCTATCCTCTTCACATTTATACACACAATGAAACCAAGAGTAGAATTATCTACATATGTGGTTTGGTGTGGAATATGATTTAGGTCAGACGGACGGCCACTGGTGCTCGTCTCTCCTTTAACCTCACTAACCTATGCAGGGTCACAGACAGGTCACCATCACGTAGGAACGTCCAGCAAGGCAGGAACCAGCCACCTGACTGTCACATTCCACACAGGAGAGGCAGAAGACAAAAAAACTGCCACGAGGGAAGGAATGTTGAAGGGTCAATGGGTACTGAGTAGGAAGTAGTTTAATAAGGAAATGGATTCCCATTTTTCACAATTTCAGGTGAAATACAGAAGAATAGTATTCATCGAAACAACAATCACTGTCATTACACACTAAGAATCAAGTGGAGGTGTGTGACAGTCAACCGGAACGGATTTCTATTGAATTTCCCTGGGTAAACCTAGATTTCTCAATTTTATATGATAATCATATATAATGCAAAAATGAAGTAAAATACAGTTCTACTTGTGGATATCTAGAAAACTAGCTACTGAGAATTGCAAATAAAACCCATCTTCTGAAGTTTAAATACCACCAACCTGGAAAATGCTGAAGCTGAGAAACCCAATCAGTCAGATTAGAGCTTGCCAGATCATCAAAGTCTGCGTGCAATATCCACAAATCGTGGCTGTGCCATTTGAGATTCGGTATACAGAGATATGGGAGGGCCACCGTGACCGACATAGAGCATCAATGTACAGTTGGGTACAACAGCTGAGCTGAGATTGTGCCACACTTCTAGGTTTTTCATTCCTGAAGCTCATGTGAGAGCTAAAACATTCCCTCGGGCCAACTCTGCCCCACGTCATTACCCAAAACTGTCTGCTCCAGTTCTGACCATGGAGTGGAACGACAGCGGCAGATGATGTGTGGCTATTTTTAAATGTAAATGGGGGAAGAAAATCAAGATTCTGGAATGAATGAATACTTTTTATTTTTTGCATGGACAACCTTTCAACACTGAGAGGTGTCCAGAATTATGTGTACTACTGCAGAGGATGAACTAAGCTTGCTTGAGCATCCTGAATTCAGTCAACCTCCAGCAGGAAAGGACATCCTAGTTTTGCACCCACAACAGGGGGTTTAATACAGCCTTGGAATGACGTAACAGACCCTGACAACCCAATAAACACCATTTCTCGTTGATATAGCTCAGGCTACACCTCTAGCACTGCATTTATAAAGGTGAGGCAGTGCTAAAATATCCCTGACATTTAGCAGAAACAGCCTGCCGCAGCTCCAATTAAACAAGACGCATTCCTTCTGATTGAGTGGAACACTATCACATACCTGTAATGAGATTTGGAAGAGAGGGAAAAACAGCATTTTCTGTAAATTCCAGACTTTCTTGGAAAAATTAGCATGCTATGCAATCACATTGGTCTGATGAAAGAACAAACTCAGTTATAGCCAGGCCTGCTACATATCCTGACTCGCTTTCCTTTTATAGACAACCTATGATATGATCTGCACATGAAACTGATCTATACACTTCATTAATCTGAGCTCTTACTTAATGAGAGAGAAGTAGATTTGGCCCAAAATGTACTTCATGGAAATCTGTAAATGCAAATGCTTCAAGCTATGCAAGCTCAATTTCACACATCTATTTTACACTGTGCTAAAAGGTCTTCAGGACTTTAACCATTTCAGGCAAGCACTTCTGAAAAAGCAACCTACTTCTAATGCTTACCAAACTCCAAAATATCTTGCATCCGTACAGCTATTCTGAGCTTTCAGCTTGGTTTGTGGTTGGGTGAGGCAGACAATACTAGAGAGAGCCTCATTCAATCGAATGTCCCCCTCCTTTACGTTTTTTTTTTGTCCTCTTTTAAAGCTGACGTCCTGCCACAAGAATCCAGAGAATGTGAACACAAAACAGCCACTGAAATCTGGGAGGAGTTGCGGGTCCAACCAGCCCACTCTGCAAAAAGCCACTCCAAGAGCAGCCTCTAAGATGCTCGTCATACAGGATACAAGGGTTACATGCTTCCAAATTTAGGGTATGCTACGTCATTGGAATGAAATAACAAAATAAAAAACTGAACCCCCTTCTGAACAGTCAGAATCAATCTGACAATAACTGCAATCAATTTGATTAACTAATCAGCATATTATACATGTAATTGGACTAACAATTTTAACTGATCAGCACCCCTATTAGAAATATGTCCATTAAATGGTGATGACGCACAGCTGACAACAAACTAGAACAAATTGGGTCAGTAGGGTGAAGATAATTGAGGGCGAGACTGAATGGTAAAAGCACTATGTGCGTGTGTAAACTGCATCTTAAGAGGCTTACTGAATAAAATGAAGGGCAGTTAGGACGAGGGGCTGAGGTGAGCAATGAAACGTGAGGAATTTATCGCCCTCCCATTGTGACCTTTAACACACTTACGCTACCTACAAAACCACCAGCACAGAGAGACAATGATGAGACCGCGAGAGATCAAACCGGATTTTCCTCACAAGTCTTGAAACTTGAATTACAGTGTTCCATATCACATGCTATAGATCAGGATCTCAAAGAGGAGATGAGTACAGTGCTGCAGAACTGGGCTCCAACAAGCCTCAGCAGGCAAAAAAACTCCCATGTCAGAGACAGATGAGCAGCTGTATGAGATTATTCATTCTTTTGGAAGGAGTACAACCTGCTTTATGTTACCTGTGAAGTATTTACAGTGGACCAGTCCTTTAGAGAGTCACTGTGCAGGCATACAATAGCTTGCTTGTTGCGATACGCTACTCAAACCATTTGTTGAAATTAAGCTGCATTCAAAAATGTCACGGTACTGACATCACAGCCATTAACTAAGAGTAAAAAATAAAATGCTACAAAAGTTTAAAATGCTTTACAGAGCAAATATCAAGTTATCACATGGAGCGAGGCTGAGGGGAACTGACAGACTCAGTAGTAGGAAATAGATTTATTATGAATCTAGTGAGAAGTGAAACTGCAACAGCCTCTAAACTTGAGCGGAAGGCAAGAAAGACAAGAAAACCTCTTTGAGTAAAGAGCTGTCAGGGTATGTGTTGAATGCACACATTTTCTGCTTTGCATAAACGTTTCTGTCATTGTGCAACTGTAGAGGTTTAAAAAAAGATTACCTTGGAAAAAACATCAGATACACATTAAGTGGAGATAAAACAGTGCAAGTGAAACTTAATGCCAATCAGATAGCATCTAACAATGGCACGGCCCTCAGTATATTTCCATTTACAATGACATCTTTTTTTCCTTCCAGGCCGTGTAAGACACAATGGATAAACACATATACACACGGGCCAGTACTGTAAATGAGGAAGGAGATCAGCGCTTTCAAATGAAGGAAGCGTTGCTCCTGTCTTTGTCTTTCTCACTCCTTTGGAAAAAAAAATGGATTTCAACAATGAAAAGGGAAACAGCTATGACTAGGATCCATGGGATTGGATTTCTTCCTCAACTGTTCCCCTAACATCCTCTGCATTATTCACAGATGACGACACTCTCTCTGGGGCATATCTCTTTTAAACCGACCCGGCGTTTAGGCACCTCCTGCACAAATTCCTGCACTGTGCTATCTCACAGCTAGCATATGGTGATAAGGCTGATGGCGCGACAGCCGCACGATTTTAAATAGTTTAGGGTCAAAACCTCAGTCAACAACTTGCATCTGGATTAGAGTATACATTTGTGAAGCGAGTAAATGTATGGACATAGGACCTGGCGTGAGTGTGTGCGCATGTGTTTAGACAACTAATTGCAAGTGGTTTCCATTCCTCACGTCTGCTGGAAAAGCTCATGAAGAAGAAAAAAAGCGTGTGATGTGTGGAGAAGCAGATGCCAACCAACTTACATACCATTAGGGAACTAAAATCACATTAAAATCACACACAACTTCACAATTTTTACAAAAAAATGAGTAAGTGAATGTTAGAGTGAAGATGAGAGAACATACACAAATCAGAAAGAAGAAAATGTGAGTGGAACTTGCTTTTTTCAATGGTTTCATCATCTGAAATTTATAAGCCAAATCAGCAAATCTCTCATTTAACAGGCCACACAATTTGAAGTATCATCAAGGTTTGTAGCACAAACTGTGCAGGACAAATTACACACCAACGTTTAATAGTGAGGGTCAGGGGTTTTTTAACCAAGTATGAGTAATACTATGTGGTACTTGCTAAGTGAAGATTAAGATCACATCCAAAATATTATGACTGCACCCTGCTTTGTTTCGGCTCTGTAACTATTTGGCATTTTAGAAAAACATTTGGCAGAGAGATAGATGGGAATGAAGTGAAAAGACGGAGGGGGGACCGAATTCTTCACAGTACGTTTAGCTCTTGCTCGCCCTTTCATGTCTTTACTATTATAATTCAGCTGAATAGAAAAACAAAAGCGTAAAGGGATGCCTTGGCTCCAATTAGGACAGCCCTTGCTCGCATCTCCCTGAATCCATGAGGAATGAATTGGGGGATGTCGGCCTTTGTCATCCTATTAGCTCATCTATGATTCAACACATACCAAGGCTATGAGGACAAGAGAGACCCATTTTTAATCCAATAAAAATATTCAGAGTGATAAGGATTTACTGATGCATGCTGGGCAACTAAAGCCACTATTCAAACAACTGATAGCACAATTCGTAGTAACTTGCTACTAAATACGTAATAATTGCATCCTAATGGAGGAACTGGAGAACATTAGAAGTTCAGACAAATAGGAGGAAGCGTTTGAGTCAATCCACGGAAAGAAACTAATTCCCAAGTGATCTCAACTGCGAGAAAAGCAAGCTCGGCAGATGAATCAGCTCTGGGAAATAAAGCAGTTTAGATGTCTCATTAACAAAGTTGACTAGATAATCTTCTTTCCTCTTCGGCATCCAAGAAAAGTCTCTTTTACTGATGCCCAGTAAGACTTCAAATACTTTACAACTACTAAAGCGTCCTGAAAATGAAAGAGAGAGAGTGAAAACGAGAGAGAGAGAGAGAGAGAGAGAGAGAGAGAGAGAGGGGGAGGACACAAAGCAACCCTCCCTGATGTCCTACCATTGCTCACCCCTTGATTCTTTTCCTGCGCCCTCCCTTTGTCAAAGCAATCTGGGGGTTTCCAGTGGCCAGACCTCTGCTCCTGCTTGCCCTTTGACCCTTGAATTACTTAGAGTTGGTCTAAAGACCTTGATCCATCTTTACATGCAGAGCACATCCCCCTTTTAGCAAGTGTCCACACTTCATAATGCTACTTTGCTTCCACCAATGCACAACGGTTCAAACCCCTCGTCCTGACATCATTGGCACCATCCGCT
>JAUZSZ010000086.1:6564814-6575657 GCA_034780575.1 Labeobarbus marequensis
AGATGCATCTGGTTATCGACATTGCCTCTTGTTGCAGGAATTTGTGGTGTGGGATTCCAGATGAAAATGATGAAAATTGTGTCTGGGATTGTGTGCATCAGGCCTCCTGTCTTGGTTGAAAGTTGATGCATGTAGTTGGAAGGAATTTTAGAGACAAAATGATCAGTCTTATAATTACATCTTGAAGTTTTGATTATTGATCCTGTTACAGTTATGCCCAGTTATAGCCCAGTATCTGTCAAATCCATATATATGTATGTGCATTTGACAGACACTTTTATCAAAAATCAAGCATGCTTGAGTATATGTTATAAATGCATAAATAAATTCAAAATAAAATATAATGGTTAATAAAAAATGGCATGTTACTATTGTTGCAAATTACTAAGATATATATGTATGTGCATTTGACAGACACTTTTATCAAAAATCAAGCATTAATAAATATATATTTTATAAATGCATAAATAAATCCAAAATAAAATGTAATGTTAAAAAAAAATTGCATGCTAATGTTGTTGCAAATACCTATGACTTTGTTTTTTTTTTTGTTTTTTTTTTGGAAGAAGAAAACGTTATGAATTAATTGATTCTGTGTCTTTTTAACCCAATTATATCCCAGATAATGATTAATGCCCTGATTGTTTAAAAAGGGAAAAAGTATACCTTGAACATATGTTGCTTAAAGGCATCTGCTAAATACATTAAAATAAATATAAAATATTAATTTAAAATCAGTTTTAAAAATCAGATTTTTCATGTTAACATCTTTGCAAACTCATATCATTATAACTTCTTGGCTTTTATCCCAAGATGCTCTGAATTTGAGTTTTTAGGATCAAATGTTGTGAACAAATAAATTCTGTCAGTATAAATTACATTTCTGTAGCTTTAAAATGATTGATGCCAAGGTCAAGGGTTCAAATTACCAGCAAATGCTTGAAAAAAAAGTATCCTATGAAAGGAAGTTGCTTTAGATAAAAAACAAAACAAAACAATGTCTGCCAAGTGCATAAATGTAAAATTAAAATGTTAAGTCACTGTCACGGTCAGTTTTGCATGCTAGCATCTTCATAAACAGCTTAAAATCTGTTGATTTTTCTCTCAGGATTGTCTGCAGCAGAGTGGCAGATGCATCTGGTTATCTGTGTACCTTCACATTGGCTCTTTTAGCAGGAATTTGTGGTGTGGGATTCCAGATGAAAATGTTCGCTGTGATCATCGGCATCTGGGATTGTGTGCGTCAGGCCTCTGTCTTCATATTGAAGGCTGATGCTTTTAGCTGGAAGGCAGTTTCTCAGCATGGAGGCCATTACCACTGTAGAGCTCCATTTGTATGAATGGCAGTTTGTGTGTATGTGTGTGTAGCTTCTGTGTGCTCGGTTGTGTACGTCAGAGTGCATGTTTGTAGAGGTCTGTACTAAGTGCCTCAGGCCTGCCAAACAAGTCAGGACTTTTGTAGCCGATTTTGAAATGTAGGGGGAAAATGAAATGTGAATGCTCCTTGAAATGGAGCAGCGTAATGAACTCAAGACTGTTCCCATATTCAGTACTGCTCTGGCGTTTCTCCACGTATCCCACAATGCTTATTCATTTGTGTCCCTAACCATTGCGTTCTTTCGCTCTCTAGCACACTTTCAATCAGATTTTTTTCTCTCTTGTTTTCCATCATTTTCCCTCTGTTTTTCCAATTCCTGATACAATCAATCGCAGACGTTCATGATAACTAGGTTTTGACCTTGACTCTCTCAAGAGTGGATACTTGAAGTAGTGTGATTTCACTCTTGACGGTCGAGTCATAGATCTGTGCTGAGTCATCATGGGAGCAGACTGTAGATGAGTCACGTCGATGAGATGGACAGCTTGGGTTGCCCTCACTTACCGCAGTCCAAGAATTCGTAATGTTTATACCTCACATGCTGTGAACTGACTGCAGCTTGCTTTTTCAGAGCTACCTGCTGCTACACTTGTTAGTTATTAGCTGTCAGTTTCGATGTTCTAATAAAGGCTGCGAACTTACTGTGTACAATCTTTGAACAGCTTATCAAAGTAGATTTTACAGTCAGAAATTGTTTTACAAGTCAATTTCAGTTAAAAGGCTGTTAAATCTATAGGTATCGAACTGTTCCTGACCTTTTGTATTGATAAACACTTTCGAGTTTGGGTTGTAGTGTCTTGTTGCATTTTTTCTAAAACACTAAAATATTTTTTTCACTAGGATTCTCTGCGGCAGAAGGACGAGCGCATCGAGGAGCTGGAGGAGGCCTTGCGTGAGAGCGTACAGATCACGGCCGAGAGAGAAATGGTGTTGGCACAAGAGGAATCTGCCCGTGCAAATGCAGAGAAACAGGTGAGAAACTCCAAACACAGGTGAGATGAAGCTCAAAGATCATTAATATGCACTTACTCTCTCTTTCAGTTTTCTCTCTCTTTCAAACTCTACATATTGTTCACATGCCATTTTTCTTAACCTTCGGATCAGTTTTATTTAATACCTTGCACCTTGTCCTTTGAGTTCAGAGAGAATTATTTTATTAATTAGAGTAGTTTTTATTTCTTTATTATATCATATTTATTATCTTTTATTTATCTTTGTGTTTTTTGTTGGTTTGGTTTGGTTTGGTTTCTTAAAAATCTCAATTTAATGAGATGTTTGACAACAATTACCAATCCATTTGACAAAAAGATTTAGCTTAGGGCAGCCAGCATTGAGACTTCTACTTTCACTGTTTACATCCAGATAACTTTTGAAGTATGATAAACTGTCATGTTTGCTGCAAATGTTCCTAGCAATGTTTCTAAAGAGGTCCTGTGTTCCTGTGATCTGTTACCTGAAGCGAAATGTGTGCGGTAACTTCAGCATGACGCTAGCCAAACCCTACAGCCATCTTTTTGATTGTGGAAATGTCCACTTCCTCATCCTTCTGTTCAAACATCCTTCCCAGTGTTTACACAGAGCTGTATGCACATCCACGCAAGGCTAGCATCTCTCAGGCCGGGCTGTAATGGCTTTTGCTTGGCGGACAGTATCGCTCCCATTAAAAAGCCTCCTTCACAGAGCTCAGGAACCAGCAAAAAGCCGGCCTGTCACAGCACATCACCACACCAGCGCACAGAGCCGTGCCAACCATCCAGATCCATGCCAGTGCTGCATCGGCGTGCTAGTGGCGAACATTCATGTGGCATGCATGGGTTACGTGTTTGTGTCTGCAGTCAGTCTTCATTTAGAATATAAATAAGCTTTGCGTGTCCTGCGTGAGGACTGCTAACTTTGGTCCGATTCAGTTTATCCACATAGAACGTGCATACGCACACGAGGAACTTCTGGTGTGTGGACAGAACATGCCCACATGTTCTTTCTCCTAAGCAGGAGTTCAACTGGGATTTTGGAGGTAGAGAAACAAATATTGGGTAAATTTATAGACTCTACCTGTGTCTACTTAAAGGAATTGTTCATCTAAAAACGAAAGCTCTGTCATTACTTACTCATCCTTTTGTTGTTCCAAACCCATAAGACTTTGAAGCATAAATTATCAGATATTTTTAGTGAAACCTGAGTGGTTTGTGTCCTTCCGTTGAAAGTCCAGGGAACCGAAACTTAGAAGATCCAGAAAGTTTATAGAGGTGTCGTTAAATAATTCCATATGAAACAAGCTGCTTTAACCAAGTCTTTTGAAAAGTATGAATGCTTTATATGATGAAAAGATTTTTTATTATTCACATATGAACACAAATACATAGAGCACATCATGGATCTCCTTTTTGGATCTTCTAAATTTGGATCCTAATGGTAACCTGGACTTTCAGTGGATGGACAGAAACCTCCCAGGTTTCATTAAACATATCCTCATTTCAAAGTGTTTTAAAGATTAACCAAAGTCTCATGGGTTTGGAACAACATGAAGGTGAGTAAATGATCACAGAATTTTCATTTTTTTGTGGTGAATTATCCATTTAATACAATCAACTGTTTAAATGGAGACCGAATGTGTCTCCTGATCTAGAACATGCTGGAAATGGACTGAATTTACACACAAACTGCCCATAATTTTATGATCCAAATTTGCTGGAATGCCATTCCCGAGTCGTTTTGGCCTGATCTAACCCGGTTTTTTTAAGGCATCGATGCAGATTGCACCACTGTCCAGCTGTCTGTTGAGCCTTGGCGATAGCATCAAATCCCTATAACCTTCTCCGAATGAGTCCTCCATGAACCGGACAATGCAAGCAGCCAGTCAGCTCAACAATCTCCTGCCAAAATCTCCTGCTTCCCCTCTACCTGAATCTTTGAACTTTTCCCTCTCCTTTCTTCCTCTCTGTCCATCTTACTTGGCTCCATCGACTCGCTGCTTCATTTTTAAACCCTTAATGGTTTGTTCTACCTTCTGTGGATCCTGGCGCCCTGCTGTTTCCTTCCTTTTCGCTCTCTCTCCGTTTTCTAAAGATTCGCATGGCTGGCTGAGCATCGTCCCAGTGCGCGTTGCAGTCTTGGGAACATATCATGGCCTAGAGTTTCTTCACCGCCGAGCGGACCTCCGCTCCAATCCCCCGGAGGTTAATTAGAGCCGGGGACTGCAGCGGTAGCCAACGCTGCTGCTAAGCCTGGCCGGCCCCCTCATTTGGGCTCAGAGAGAAGAGGAAATGGGGACAGTACAAGTGCCACCCTCCGGAGCCAGTCTCCACGCTCATTACCAATGTCCCAGCCGCATCAAGTCTCGCTACGCACACTCAGGATATCGCTGTTGGAAGTTCCTCTCCACCCTGGCACCTGTTATATAAGTATGAACTCATATTCCGGGTTACATATTTTGGGAGTTATGAGCTATATGAAAAAAAAGAATGGCGGCTTGCCTCACTGGCAATTGGCATACAGGTTTTTAAATGTGTAATTTGTGGTTCTGCATTAAACCATGCAAAATTTAATTAGCTTCACGCAAACGCACACGGTTTTCCTTACGCACACACAGAGTCTCTCCTCCGATATTTAATTAACATCCCTCCATTGCTTCACCACACCCTCTGTTGTGCCAATCATAAGCAAGCATTCGTCTTTAGCTCTGTGTTCAATTTCCTCCAATAGCCGCTCGCTTCATTGTTCTCATTGTGCAGAGCACATGTTGGACCGAGTGCAGTGCCTGTACAAATTGCTGTCAGTATGTTAGTCTTAAATGTATGGGGACGAGGGTGACTGTTTTTTGTTACACTGACATGAAAGCAAAACCTCTGGTCAAAAACCAGTTCGTTCTCTCTTGTGTGTCTGTTAAGCTCGCTTAAAAGCTCTATGTTTGTGTGTGCACACTTGTTTAATTAGAGCACGTTGAAGAGCTACAAGTTGTTTGCTCCATTCATGCAGGTAATGAAATTTGGAAATATGAATCCAAACATGTGTTGCTGTGACTTCTCATATGTACCAGATGAAGTTTGAAAGATTTCTGACAATTACACAGGTCACTGTGAACATCATCTGCTAGAATGCTACTATTATTCAGTATTTCCTAAAGGGATAGATGACTGCAATTTCTGTCTGTCATTTACTTTTTCTAAACCCATGTGCAGTTTTGGGGTTTACAGTAAACTTTTAACAATAAGGTTGAATTTGTCAAGATTCTTAATGCATTAGGTATCATGAAAGAGCAATATAAAATTTCTTTAATTTTACAGCATTTAGTAATTTTGATTCATGTTAATTTATAATTATATTAATATAATTAATTTAAACATTAGTTAAACATAAATATATTAATATAATATAAATTAATGTAATTATAAATATATTAATATAACTTATGTTAATTTATAAATATATTCATATATGAATCTTTGTTAATGTTAATTCATAAGTTATTTATAATTTCTCATCTATCATCAGGCATGACTTATACATCAAAATGATTATACATAGAGAATTATTTGAAAAAAATACAAAGCAAAGCAATGACTATTTGAATAAATAATGCCAAAAATGCATGAAAAGTTGCATGTGTGTTTTTGATATTTCAAGTTAATATGTACTGTCATGAAGGACAGTTGTTCATTGTTAACTGATGATACCTAATTCTTTAATGTTAACGAATTAGATCTTCTTATAAATTGTTGCTGCATTGTTCATGGTTTGTGCAACTTTGCAAGACTCCAAGTCTTTTAAAGCCATCTAATAGCTTTGTGTGGCAAACAGCCTTAAATTTAAGTTTATGTCCCACTAAAATGGCAAATTTGCACCAGGTTTGAAGTCATTTACGCGAATCAATGTGGCTTCTTGCGTGTCTTGCGATATAATGTCATCAAACTTGTGGCATATTTGATTTGAGAGCTGCGGCAGCGAAGAATGAATAATGACAAATAAATCAAATGATTCTTTTGTGTTTCACATAAGAAAGAAATTTGAAAATTTGAAAAACATGAGTAAAGGATGACACATCTTTCATTTTTGGGAAAATTACTTCTTTTCAAGACTTCCCCGGTTTTAATTTTTCACTCCATCTTGCTTGTAGATTTGATATTTCGGGAGTGTCAAAACAATGTTTTCTTAGTCGGTTCGATGTGCTTGTTTAGCAGATGAGCCTGTCTTATTTTAGCTGATGCTTTCATGAGCGTTAGCATCCTGCCAAACCCCCGTTGCAGCAACTGCTTTAATGAGTCGTGTGCTAGTAAGGGCAAATGTGGTCAGTGAGAGAAAAAGGGGGGCATTTTCTTCCTACACAGGGCCTTCGGTGTGCAGTGACACCAGTCACTCAGCTCCAGCGTGGAATTTACGGCCGGGATGTACGAAAGCGACCAGCCGCTCATGCGGGGCCAGTGAAAACGTTTGCCCAAGACCACATGAAAACACACGTCCAGTCTCCAGACATGATTCAGCAGCGAAATGACATACTTCATAACCTTCCTTGGAGGCAGTGGACCAAAGAAAGCCTCAATCTCTCTGCTCATGTTGACCGGGGATGATGGGATGTCTCGAAACCTCCCTTACTCTTTCACCACAAGCTTTTCCCCGTCAGCCTGACCCAATCTCGTATGGATCTCTTTTCTGCTCCGAACCTGTTGTTGCTCAGTTGGATCCATGGTTACCATCCTCTTTTTCTTTCTCTTTCTCTAGCCCCTCTTCCTCTGCTTCCAATTTCCTTTTGCGTGTTTTGTTTCAAACTGTTGTTCTGTTTTGCTCTGTTCTGTCTCTGTTTCCTCTTTGGCTTTTTCTGTAATCCTTGTTTTTCTATATTTCTTCTCCATCGCTCACTGCCTGTGCGAGGCGCTCTCATGACCTAATGCATGACTCCGGCCACGCTGGCTTAAAGTGGCTCAAGGTATGGCATGATTAATGTTTTCTCGTTCTTTTACAAGGAATGATTTGAGTTTTGTGCTTTTCATCAGTTTCGCTGCATCTCCGTGACATTTTTTTCTCATTTGGATGGGGGTGTTCGACAAATGTGGCTTTTGGTCCCGATCCAAACCAAACTTTTCCAAATAGGAAGCTTAACCACTGACAGAGTGCAATTTATTGACTGTTCCCTGAAGATGAGCTCTATCAGATCATTATTTTATGTGGAAGACCTCTCGTATGCTTCCCCCTCCACTTTCTTTTCCATTATATTGGGTAGTCATGCTCATTTGCGTCTGTCTATCAGGATAAGTTATGTTTTGATTTAACATTTATGTAGTGCGTCCAGAACAATTCAGTTTCTGCACTGGGAGAAGTTGAGTTTCCCCATCGCATGTAACTCTAAGTGCATGTTATGTAAACGTGCGGTCAGTAGTTATGCTGATAGAAAAGAGGTAGTTCACCCAAAAATCAATGTTCTGTCATCATTTATTTGTTTTAAACCAATTTGACTTGCTTTCTTTTGTAAAACACAAAAGGAGATGTTTAGCAGAATGTCCAAGCTGCTCTTTTCCAATACAATAGAAGTGAATGAGGATAGGGGATGACAGGCTCTAAAAACCACCAAAAAAGTGGTCTATGAAACTTATTTGCTGAATATATAGTCTTCTGAAATCATGATAGGTTTGTGTGAGGAAAAAAAAGGCTGAGATTTAAGTCTATTCCCCCATTGAAATGGTGACAGAATTTATTTTTGAGTGAATTTTTCTCAAAAAAGTGTAAATTTAGACACATTCGGACTCACTCTTTGCCTGAACCGATCAAGACACGCTGTCAAAATCTCAAGCAGTCAGTCAGATTCGCTGTCAATTATCACTCCATACTGCAGGGGGCAGCGTGACGGCAGAGCCTGAGGTCTCCAAGAGGCCCAGGCCAAAAACAGACATGGAAATTAGTCAAAGAATAAATAGCTCTTACAGCTGCCGCGGCTCTTTCTCAGGTTTGTATTTGAGCCATGGTCAGAAACAGCCTGGATTTTTATGATAAAACTTTAGAGGGAAATAAAACTCCCTCCTCTGCTAATATTCCCAACCAGCTGAGATCCAGACACAAAGCTCAGCACCCAAAACACAGCAAGATCCAAAGACCAGCTTGTTGAAATTGGCTTACTGCTCACCGTTGAGGACGGGTCTGCTCTTTTGGCAGCCGGGGAGGAGAGAGTAGGAAGAGACGGATGAGGAGAAGGGGAGAGAGAGCAGGAGAAAAACAGCACGCTGCTGCATTAAGCAGTTTTTATTAGTGTTATGTTTCTGCTCCGGGCATCTTGGTTAGTCTGGATATCTCTCACAGGAGGTGATTAGAAGCTTCTGAGTTCGGCACGGGCTGAAGAGAAGGCCCTGATCTAATGCCCACCGTGATCTCATCACCTCACAGTGCAAATCAGTATCAAGCCAATATGAGGTCTTCCACTTACAAAAGTAGAAACATGGTATTACCATGTTTTTAGAACACGATAATATCTTGTATCTTTTTCTCATATCTTTTGGGGTTTCTTTGGGGTCTTTTTGGGGGGGGGGGCTGTATTCATTGAAGTACTATGCAAATACCATGGTATGTAAATATGGCAGTCAGTACCTTGATTTATGCTAAAGTACTATAGTATTACCAGTACATGGTGAGGATGGATTAAAAAATAACATGGAAAAGATGTTTTGTTTTTTTATTTTTAATTTAAATCAATAATAATAATAATTTGGACATGGTACAGTATAGTAATGCATTTAAAAAAAACAATTTTAAATTTTCATTTTTTTAAAATATTTTTGTTTCTTATATTCTGATTAGAAAGTTACATGGTTAACTTAATAACTGTACTTTATTTATTTGAGCTTTAGTATATTTTTATTTTAGTTTTAGTTTTAGTTTTTATTTTTATTTTTATTTTATTTTTATCCTCTTCAGGTATTGTAGATTGTCTTGATCCATTTATTTATTTATTTAGGCAATACCCTGGTATCCTTTGAAACATCTTGAAATACCAATAATTGGTAAATTAATACTTATTCAGTACCATGGTATCAAGGTGTTACCATCATATATACTGTATATTGTACCATGGTACAGTCAGTACTGTGTACTTATAGATTTCATTTTCATTATTTTTATGCAGATTTTATTGGTTAACCTAATATTCCCATATTCTCTTATTTTTTATTTGTTTAAATAGACATTTTCAGCCTTTTAGATTACCACTTTTTTGTTTTTCTGAACGGGCATTGCCATTCTTTTCTTTCCTTTTTTTTAGTTCATTTTTGCTGATATTTCTTTTTGGTGCGTTGTATTTCACTATATCTGTTTTTCTTTCTCTCTTATCCCACTCTCTTGTAGCTCAAAGAGGCAAGTATACAGCGTTCAGCTTCGTTCTTTGCTTATTTCCACGTGCCTTCCCTCATCTGACGAGGCATCTGTTCCAGCCCCTCTGACCCTGCTTCAGTCTTTCTTTTTTCCCTCTTTTCCTGTTCTTTTTATCACTCTTCTCCTTGATCACAGACAGATCCTCTTCCTTTCCCCAAGGCCTGTTTCTGACACCGGTTTTGGGCAATTCGGCCTTAAATTAAACAAAAAAGGAAAAAATCACTGTTATCAATTCCATAGACGATACATCACAACTGATGTGAGCAATTACTCCAAGTTGTAAAAACACTTGCAGAGGCTGAAGCTGGACTGTGAAGATCAGTTAAAGGACATGCATCTCAAACGCTTTGATCTGTACTCCTCCTACCTTACTAGTTCACGTTCCCAGTGTGAGACAGGAAGTGCTGTTATCATCACCCAGTGAAGTGCTCAATTTTTCACACCCGAGGTGTCATAATTCACTGCAGCGTTTTTTTACGACTTGACTAACATCTGAGGTTAGTTTGTACTCACCTGAGAAAACAAGCACTGCATGCCACCTTGCTCTTTCATACACACACACACACACACACACACACACACACATCCACACACCCCATCCATTCCTCCATCAGAGAAGGCAACAGCACGAGCAAATCTGCTGAAAGCAGTGTTTGCATTTTTCTTTTCTTTCAGAGAGTTCTCAGCAAACTCTAGTGATGGGACGTGAAAGGAATTTCTGTGTCTGATTCCACTAAATGGTTCCGGTTACTTAGACCCATTAATAATAATAATTTATTTTATTTTTTTTTTTTTAAAGCACATTAATTGGGCCAAAGCATTTACTAATCCAGGGTTTTTCAAGCTCTGGTCCACAAACTCTGCAAGGGGGTCTGATTTTTTATATATATATATATATATATATATATATATATATGGACAGGGTGACGTATTGTCCAGCTGGTACAAAAGCATGTGCGGTGAAACTGGCATCAGCTTCTACGAATGAAGCAAGCGCTGGCAGGGATGCTGAAAGTGTGGCTTCAAGATGCAGCGTCTCGTTCCCTCGAGGAACTATGGTTACATATGTAACCTAGAGACGTTCCTCTTCAGGAACCCGAGCTGCGTCCGAGAATG
>JAUZSZ010000086.1:6629749-6640539 GCA_034780575.1 Labeobarbus marequensis
AAGTAGTCCCCAGCTAGGTAACTAGTTATGATATAAAACCTAGAAAAAAACCCTAATCTTTTCATTTTCCGCTCGGCACTTCAAAATAATTTAATTTGATGAGGTGAAAGTTATGTGAGCAAATTGTTTTAATGCTACCAGAATTTATTTGCAGGTGTGTTATAAAAGCTCTTTAGAGACACAAACATTTGTCCACTTTTACTTAATTTTATTTAAACAGATCTCAAAAATGGTCAGACAAACTTAGCGTCATGCACTCATACATACACATGCCAAGTCTTACGTAACAGTGATTAGCTCACTATAGAGAAAACTATAGCTTACACGTGCTTAGAGCACACATAAAGACAAAAACAGAAAAACCCCACGATTTCTGTGTTTGGGCAACCGTCCATTCTTCAATGAATTCACCACTGACATGCTGCAGATACATCAACCAAGCATTTCACAAATGTTTGTGTTGGTTAAATTTAACCAGAGTCTTTTCTGCAGGTCAGCGTGTCTAAATTTAGCTAATTTAAAGGCAAACCGTGAAAGACAATCCTATGTTTACCCAGTTTGAAACAAAATGATGATGCATTTCTGCAGTTTCTGCTTAAATATATATATTTTTTCTGCCATTACTTCCCACACATTTTCCCACTTTCGTTTTTCAGTGTCTGCCATAGCTTAGCTTCTTTTCGTGCCTTCAACGTGTCTGTTTATATCCGAGAGGTTGACTTCCTCAGGAGCCTTGCCAATACATCAGGGCAAATGTCATTGTTATGTAACCCAAGAATCTCAATTCACAAATCTATCATATGTTTTGTTGTGTATGCCTTTTTTATTCCCTCAGTTGATAAGATCTGATTTAGCTAGAAATCTCTCTTAGGTTTCTCAAAATCATTGTTATGCTTTTCTAGAGAACTACCGTTTGAACATGTATGAACAGGACCTTTTTAAAAATAAATCATTTGGCAATTTTTCTGGCATTACTGGTACTGCTAGATCATGTATGAGGTTTGGATGTGCTGAAGTAAGAGGTCTGGGCCAATCTTAAAGATGATGTGATTATTCTGTGTTGTTTACTTTAAGGTCCTGTTAACACAGAACTCATTTTTGTTTACTGTGCTGCTTTTTAATTGTTTTTTTTATGTAAACATCCCAGACAAACGTCTTTGACTGTTGTGCCATATCTCGCTGCTTTTTCAGCATCAGCACATTCTGCGTGATCTGTCCCGTAAGGCTGTCAAAAAAATAAAAGATGGAAAACCATTGCTTATGTGAACAGCAATGCCTACTTCGATTTGTTTTATTAGAATAGAGATTGTTGATGTGTGTTATGCAACACTTTTGAATTATTATTTTATATATTTATTTTATATAACAAGACGTTTCTATATAAATGTTTTATTATTACACTTTACATATATTTAATGATATACTGAGTTTATTGTATTTAATTTAGACAACTTAAATATCAAATTTAGACACGTCAATAAAATGCAGGCTAACTACAGTAGCAATTTATACTACTGCCATTTGACGTGTTTATCTTAAGCAAAATTCATTATTTTGTAAATAGTGCAAAAATATTAAAAAGGTTTTTCAAACTGCTTTTTCAATGTGTGTAAAAAGCATGTTTATTTATAATTACTCATCATTACCAATGGATATTTCATGGTATTTGGTGAATAACAGAGAGGAAAAAAATTAATTCTCTGATGCATCATGATGCTCTCTTCAGTGATTCTGAAAAACTTCAGAATTAATTCTGAGCTTCTGCATGAGGGTACTTGTAAGCACTACAGAGCTGTATTCTGCTTGCTGCCAATTACTCATAAACACACACATGCAACATTGAATAAATATAAACTTGCATAATGTTTCAAGGAGCGAAATACATGCTGGCTTCATTACACAGGACAAGCGCTTGGATAAATGCACGCTTTGCTTAAAGGGGAGGTCTACCAATTTTTTTCGATTTATTGTGTTTATGGGGTGCACTGTAACATGTTTTCATGCTTTGTTTTTTTTTTTTTTTTTAAATCACATTATTTTACCTTTGTTCTACCTCGCTTTTCCCTTCTCCCTTCTCCTTCTCCTTTTTAGGTACAGAAATTGAAAAATCAAATGTAAAACAGCATTGCATATTTGACTGTATAAATTAAAGATTAATCTTTATTAAAGTTACAAAAACGATTCAATCAAGAGCAGTGAGTGATTTCTTTGTTGTTGCAAGACAGGCATTGTGACATAATTTTTGTGTGAATTTTTCCATTCAAACACAATACTTCAGAGAGAGAGAGCGCTTAATATTTGCGTGCATTTTGAGGTGCGGGTTTGCACGCTTCTGATGAGTGCACGCACAAATCTTCTGTTTAACCTGGCAAAGCTTACATGAGTTTAGTTTAAACACAGATATCAATGTGTGCTGTTCAGGTCTCACATGTGTGCGCGCACTATCAGCACGCGGGTGACGACGGAATAAATGCTCATATTCCAGCATACGGCACTCGCATTGAACAAGAGTGAATGGTTTGTCCACTTTTTTTTTTATTTTTCATCGCTGTTGTTGTAATGTACTGGGAAGCCAGAATGTGCATCCATCAACAGAAGCATACATTAGCCGAACCCTGTTTTTTTTTTTTTACGTGTTACCATATTGCAGATGCGTTGTCAGATTTAAGTTGAACCGCGGTCCTAGCGCTTGCCGAACCGTGTGTGGAGAACCGTACGGTTCGTTTTTTTTCCGCGAACCGTGCCACCCCTAGATTTAACTCAGCTATTGATTCCAATCACCTTGTTAAGTCATGACTTAAGGAATACGTTTCTGGGACCAAGTGTCTAATACTATCTACAACAGCCATTTATAAGCCCTATATAAGAATTAGGACCAGGAAACAGAGACAAATGAAATCATACTTAACAAGCAGATAGAGTCTGGTGTTAGCATGTTGCTAACTTAGCAATACAATAGAATGAAACAACAGAGCACACAAAAATAATGAATAATTTAGTCAATATAGATTTTTGAAGACACTTGTGGTCACCAAGGTAAAGCAGTAATAGTGTGAAATATTATTACAATTTGAAATGACTGTTTTCAATTTTAATACATTTTGACGCAATTTTTAATACATAATACAGACCTTAAATGCTGTTGTATATGGTATTGAAATGGTAGTGTATATGATGTATTCCTTTATATTACTCCTCTCAAATCACGAGTTTTAGAGAGGGGGGAAGTGGGTCACAACTACAGTCATCACTTTCCTGTGACCCAGGCCTCTTCTCTCCCTGTGGCCGTCTGTGATATCAACTTACCCAGTGTATGGGAAAGATTAGATCACCGGGGAAAAATCCCATCCTTGTTAAAAGATTAATCTGAGGAGACACGTGCGCCGGGAAAATTTGAGACACGTAACAATTCTGATTCGGCCTTCTCTTCTACTTAAGACCGGCACCTATCTCTCCCTCATTTCCTGTGGTTGGGAAACGTGGGAGAAGGTGGCATGTTATCATGACCTGAATATCGTGTGCGTGAGTGTGTGTTTACATGAACGTGTGAGCGTTCTCATCCATCATTTCAGACTTCTTATCCTCCGTATCCCAGCGCACATCCCTCCACTTCCTGTTATTTGCCTCTCCTAATGCCGCCCTCCCCAGGCTTCTGTTTTCACCTCATCTTTCTCTTTGATTTTTATTTTTAGCCAGTGCTGTCCTCATGAATTTTGGCAGGGCAAGTACACCAGGGCTCATCGGGACCAGGCAGGGAGGTTATGGAGCTGAAGGGGAAGTTCCTTTTTGCCCAAAGTAAACTGACTCACCTCAGGGGCAGCTGCTGCCTGTGGTCTGAACCCGACCATAATGAGCACGGCTAGTCAGGAGGTCAGTGTATTAAAAGGCCTCTCTGACAGGACATGTTAGTGCTCAGAAGCTTCCTGGAACATCACCAGCTTTCATTTTATTAGTTTGCGCCAGGACATGGTGGTTTTTACAGACCTGGGTGGGCCCATGTGTTTGTGGGATACATCACATCTCCATTGCTTTTGATGGTCAAAATGACAGAATTAAGAGTTGTAAGGCAGCCCATGGGCATCACACCGTGTGTGTGTGTGTACTACTGTCAGGTACACAGGCTTCTTTCTACAGCTGTGATGTCACTCTGGATAGAATCAGGTCAGCCAGCTCCTCCAAGGAACCGAATAGAACACAACGAAACAGACAGAAAGAAAAAGAGAGGCTTTGCCAGTGATGGAGAATCTGATAAGAGAAAAGGCAAATTCCCAGTAAACTCAAGATGATAATAGAAAGTTGCACCCTTTCAGTTAGAAGAGGTGTGATTGAAAACGAATGAAACCAAGTGTGCTGCATTTTAAGGCTTCTGATGCAATTATACTAGCCAAATTCATGTCACATGCATCTTCTACAAAGAGGACAATCCCAGAATGCACTGTGAACCCAGTGCGAAATACAACATGGCAAAGTGAGAATGGACTCTGTACATGATTGCTTTAGCTGCATTGGCCACTGCAATTTATTACTATCACATTGTGCTTTAATATAATATGCTAAAATATTATGTTTACTGTAGTTAATAATATATACAATACATTTTATTATAATATAATAAGTTGTAATTGACAGTAATTGTGTGATTGTCAACTTTGTAATTGGGTGATAGGCAGTTTGCTATGGGAGAATGCTTGCATAGAGCACATTTTAGTGAAAATATGTGGGCAGTTGGCATGCATAGTCTATTATCAATTTTAAATATACTTAAAATCCATGAATTAATGAAAATTATCAAGAAAGTTAAATATTATTTGTACTTTTACTCAAAACTTGTGTGAGCTAGGTATATTGCTTCTGCTGTTACATTGTTAGTTTAGCAACATGCTAACGCCAAACTCCACTTGTGCACTTCAGGTTAGAAGTTCTATTTTTATTTTGCTACCTACATAGAACGTTCCAGATCAATCCCTACCGTAGAAGGTAACCATCTAAGAAGACAGTAGGCAGCTCACTGGGTTTTGGAACGGATCCAGTGAGTTTCTGTATATAAGAGGTCATAGAGAAAATTAGAGGGAGGAATAGAAAGAGGCACAGGGAGGATGTGTTTGACACACACTTCACCACTGACACTCTAGCACACGTGGCTAACGCTAACCCTAAGACATTCTCCAGTCCGCTGCCTCTATTTGTCAATACATGGGAGGCTTTGACCATCTCAGCTGCTGTTAGGAAGATTTTTATCCTCCCTCTCACTCCGTTACCGCGGATTTGACCTAACAGGACTCACTTCCTGAACCAGCTGCACTTGATTGATGGCCAGAATTAATTATTTGTGGTGCTTGCTATCACTATCACATCATTTATATACTACAGTTCAAAAGTTTAGGGTCAGTAGGGGTCAGAAGTGAAAGATTTTATTCAGAAAGAACATTTAGACATTTAGAATGTGACAAATGTTATTTCGAATAAATGCTTTTCTTTTGAAATTTTGAAAATCAAAGAATCTTGAAAAAAATAAAGTATCGTGGTTTCCACAAATCTATCAAGAAGCACAGCAGTTTTTAACATTGACAAAAAATACTTCTTAAGCATCAGATCAGCATATTAGAATGATTTCTAATGATTAATTAGTAATGATTCTGAAAATTCAGCTTTGCCATCAGAGGAATAAATTACATTTTAAAATATATTCAGATAGAAAGTAGTTATTTTAAATTATAATCATATTTACCTTTTATTTCAGATTTTTACTGTTTTTTGATTGATTAAATGCAGCCTTGGTGAGCAAAAAGATTAAAACACATTAAAACATTTCATTAAATCTCTAAACTTCCCACACCATTTGCATGCTAAAAAACACCCTAGCATTATGATGTCAAGTTTCATCTGTTTGAGTACCACAGATCACGGAATTGTCATGAAGAATTAAAGCTGTATTTGTGAACAGGATGTATCTGTAGAAAGTATTGTCCAAAGCGGTCTAAACACTAACCGTGTGTGTTTTCTCCTCCAAACAGGCAGGAGGCGCTATTGGCAGCCATCAGCGAGAAGGACGCCAACATCGCTCTTCTAGAGCTGTCGTCCTCAAAGAAGAAGAAAACTCAAGATGAGGTAGCTCTGCTGAAGAGGGAGAAAGACCGACTGGTACATCAGCTCAAACAGCAGGTGAGAACAACCAACAGGCTGGACTTCGACATCCCAGACCAAGGCACGAGGCAAAACCATAGACTAAAATGAACACAGACCTCAGTCCTCCTAGTTTCCTAGTGGAGTTCTGCAGCCTCACCCACAGGAATTACACTGGTGAAGCTTAACCAGACATTCGTCAGCCTAAAAAAAATAGTCCCACCTCAAAGGGACCATTTAGACTTTATAGCTCAAGTAACAAACATTTTTGTTTCACTGACGAATTGTGTTTTAACCCAAATAGGAGCCTCGCTTTTCTGCTTTTGAACTCCCTGACTCTCTTACCCTCCAGGCTCTCATTGTGTTTTACTGTAAAAACACTTTGCGTTTGTTTTTATAGACTTAAGAGACTAGTCAAAATTATTGTGCATCATAATTGAAAGCATGCCACAGATGCTGTCCATAGACATTAAAGTTGACAATAACCCGCAATATTCTCTTAAGAGTGGCATGATTGCGCAGAAATATAAGATCACACAGGATATACTGATGGTGTGCTCATAGTATCGGTAACCAGCTGACCTTGCTGTCGTAGTTCTGTTCAGCAGTTCAAGGACAGGCTAAAGAACAAGTTCTGGAGAAGACATGTTGGGAACAAGATGCAAACAGGCTACAGATGTCTGGCCGCAGACCCGTCAAGAAGGGCAATTTTAGGATTATTTGACGACTCCTCCAGGTTCCCACAAACCACCTGCGAATACATGCACACTAGTTTAAACACACACAGACTACACTGGTGTAGATACAGTGTTTACTCAGAAATTGTTAGGAAATTTCACAAATAATTACACTGTAAAAAAAGATTTTACATAGAGTAAATGAAACAGAGATTATTGGAGTACGTTTTGCAAGAAAATATTATTTGTGACCACAAAACTCAATTTTTTGAAATTGAGATTTATATATCAATGAATAAATAAGCTTTCCATTGATGTGTGGTTTGTTAGGATAGGAAAATATTTGGCCATATAGATACAACTATTTGAAAATCTGGAATCTGAGGGTGCAAAAAAATCTAAATATTGAGAAAATCGTCTTTAAAGTTGTCCAAATGAAGTTCTTAGCAATGTATATTACTAATCAAAAATTAAGTTTTGTTATATTTACTGTAGGAAAGTTACAAAATATCTTCATGGAACTTGATCTTTACTTAATATCCTAATGATTTTTGGCATGAAAGAAAAATCGATAATTTTGACCCATACAATGTATTGTTGGCTATTGCTAAAAATATACCCCAGAGACTTGACATTTCACATTTCAGTAATTCTACTCAACTTGATTCGTTACATGTCATTTCTTTGTAAATGTCCGTGAAATTTACTAGAAGTATATGAGTGAAAATTGTTTTTACGCCAATTTTTTTTTCAATGTGCAAAGAATAGTACTTTCGAATCTTAGTTTAATGCAGTATACACCAATTAAAATGCACATGTATTTCCATTCTTGTTTCCAACACAAACCGTCCACGTGCATGTGTACCAAACCCAGCGGCCACAGAAAAACAAACAGAGCAGGAGGACCAACACGCACATCCTCACTTTAGCTCCATTCATGCTCGTGCCGCTGGAAAACACCCCTCCCTGGCTGTTTCTCTGAATGACAGGCTATCAGTGCGTTGCATAGCTGCAGCATTCCACAGGAAATGGGTGTCAGTAGTGCAGATAGCTGTGGGGCTCAGCTCTCACCCGCAGCCCTGAGATCAGGAGGGCAGCCGCGTCCCCCTCCTGCTCACTGTCAATCACAGCGGGGGGGGGGGATTTGGTTAAGAGCCGGTCAGAGGCCGGTTGCTCTCCTGACATACTAATGGTTGAGGTCAGCGATAAAGGTTGCACGCGGTGGTCCTAAATCAGGCCTTTTTGGGCAGCTTTACTTCAGGGTCAAAGTTAGGAGCCAACATTTGAAAGGTTAAGGACCCTCAGTTCACCTGTCCCTCGTGGACAAGTTTTTCCGCTCTTAATTCATAGCATTACAAGCAATCGTTTGGCATTATTTGTCATTTATAATCATTAAGATTGCAATTTCTGTTCAGTGGGAAATGGATGGCCGTAACGAGTCTGAAGGTGTTTGACGTGGCCCAGGGGAAGGGCGAGTGCTGTCCACTGTTGCGGCCTCTGGATTAGGGTTGGGGATCAGGGTCGTAGAGTTTGATTGACTGGGGATGAGTGTGACATAGTGGTACATAAATGGAGTATTTTTCTTTCGGTTTTTGAAGAGACAGATGTGCGTAAAGATGCAGGGCTGATAATGGCTTAAAGGAGGGAAAATTCCTGTTCATACTTGTCAAGTCTTGTCAAAAAAAAGGGAATGGTGTCAAAAGTTTTACACCATGTCATAAGCAACTGCAGTGTGATAATGTCAAGTGATGTGGAGAATACATCAAACAAAATACATCACTTCCATGATACTTTTTTTCCTAGGCAGCTTTGATTAGAGGTTTGAACGAATCTTTCTACCAATAATTAAATATATATATATATATATATATATATATATATATATAAACACACACACACACAATAATTTCACTTTAATGGCAAAGCAAATGTTTTTATTCAATTCAGTTAATGAATGCCTTATTTTCAAAAATTTCCAATTTTATTTTCATAGGAGGCTAATAAAAGTGGTCATTTAAAAGAAAAATCTCAGAAGGTTTTTGCCTCTGAAGTTGTCAAATATATAATTATAAATATCTGTCAATCTCTCTTTCTCTCTCCCTCACTCTATAAGTAAGAGGTTTAGATAAAAAAAAAGAAAATAATTAAATACATAGTTAAAAAAAACAACCCATAATCATAGGACAAATGGTTTGGAAAATATATAGATGGATATATACTTTTTTTTTTTATCATTTCCTCTTATTGAAATGAATATATACAATGTTTAGATTACCATAATTATAATTTTGATGGATTTTCATATTTTAATACTGAAAACAGTTAAAATAATATTGATCTCAGCTGTCAATAAATCACAGCAGAAAAATCATTGTTGGCACAAACCATGTTTATCTTAATTGCATATTGTTGACCCATAACATTGTCTTGGTGCTGTACCTTTTCTTTTACCTTTTGTTTCGTTCATAGTTTTTCAGGATGTTGCATCAGTCTAAAATATGCCATTGTCTGAATGGATCACAGCATTTGACAGATACCAGTAAATCCACTACTGCAAATCTTAGTTAATGATGTTGCACAATTTATTTAAATACTCTCCTCCCATAAATTTTGCATCAGAAAAGGAAACTACAAATGCTGGTGCAATAAGATAATCCACAAAAATAACTGTTAACGCCTTTTCATCCCTAATTTTTCACTGTCTTGACAATAGATTTTAACACCAAAAGTAGGTTTGCACTGTTAATAAATCTGGCCCTAAGCCGAAGTCATTTTGAATATGTCAGTGTACAAATGAAATGTAGAATATATGGCAGGGAACTTTTGATACTTCTATGGTTCTTATGTTTTGTAATTTATGTGATAAAGACAGCATGGTAAAAAGTTTCCAAGATACTTTTATCCATATACTTTTTGCAATGTCAAACTGGATTGATGCATACAGGAATGATTGTGCAGTGAACAACAGCAGTTTCACTCCAGCTGGCTGTATCATAGGTCAGGGCCCAAAGGACTTCATATGCAAACATAAGCAGAACATCGATTAGACAAACACCAGCAAGTCTCATCACATTCACTGAACACAAGTAAGACAGCTAATTATACACAAGCTCCAGCCTTCACTGTTTTGACCAGAAAGTTACAAAATTTTAAACACATTTTTTTAAAAAATAAAACAACAGATTACAACGTTTTTAATATATGAAAGTAGCCTAATTCTTTTGGGAACTCTTAACGTGTCAAAATCATTGACTGCTGCTTTTCAAATAGATTTTTTTGTAAAATAGTATACATAAAAGTAATGGCTGCTAAAAATTCAGCTTTGCCATCATGGAAATAAATTACATTTTGAAATATTTATAAAAAAACTGTCATGTAACTTGTAATATTTCTGTTTTTAATCAAATAAACACATCCTTGCTGAGCATAAGAGACTTCTTTCAAATACATTAACTGACCCTCAAACTTTTGAATGACAGCGTAATATTTTTTATCGGTTTAGACAACAAGTTTTTGACTCTTGTTATAGTTTTGTTGTGTTTGTTAGTTGTGTTTTGTTTTAAAGGGTTAGTTCACCCAAAAATGAAAATTAGCCCATGTTTTACTCACTCTTAAGGCATCCTAGGTGTGTATGACTTTTTTCTTTCAGACGAATCCAAAGGGAGTTATGTTAAAAATTATCCTTGCACTTCCAAGGGTGAGAATGGCACTATGTGGGTGCTTTTTTTTCAACATTCCAAAAGTAGTGAAATAAAGCGCATCTATCCATAATAAAATGTGCCTCACATGGCTCCGGGGGGTGACTAAAAGCCTCCTGTAGTGAACTGATGCGTTTTTGTAAAAAAATATCAATAGTTAAAACGTTATTAATACTTTTTACTCACTTTTGACTCACTTCCTCTAACCGTCATATGTGCAAGCCTTATGCGATGCGTTGTGCACGCCTGTGAGATATGCAAGTCTCGCGAGTTTGTTTACAGGAGCAAAGGA
>JAUZSZ010000086.1:6678894-6692773 GCA_034780575.1 Labeobarbus marequensis
TAACATCAGAAAAATAAATTGTCTGGAAGTCTACATATACATTATACTCGCTTTAAATCGGCCCCATTCCTCAAGAGGAGAGGAGAGTGATCTGCTGTGATGGTGCCAAGGCTCATACAATGCTCATGTGTTTCACTGCACGGGGAACTATCTGCTTGGCAGGTTTTTGGCTTGCTCTGACATTACTGAAATGCATTTTTTATGTGGGCTGCCTGATGACAAGCCTTTGGCCAGCGAACAAATAATGTTTAAGATTTTTAGTTTGCTGCAAGTAAACTTTGTTCCAAAAATTGGCACTTTCCAAGGGACCACCCCCCCCCCCCTCCAGTACTTGTTTAATATGAAGTAGAGAGACGTCTGTACATTTATTTTCCTTTGAGAGAGACGGCTTTCATCAGACTGTAAGGACAGACTGAAAAGTTGCCTGGCCTTTTCAAACTGAGTGTTGCCACTGGTCAGTTGAGGCTACTGCGCTATGTAAACATGAGGTCTGATCTTTGGTTTTCAAATTGAATTCTTGCCCATGATGTGCTTAAAAGGGACTCGAATTTCCAGAATAATGGTCTTCAATCGCAGCCCTTCACTAGTGGCTATCCTGAAAAGCGCTGTCGAACTCTGTTTTTGCTCGGTCTGTCCAAACTGTTATTCCTCACGGACCTTCTCTGAGGTCAACGATTCTGTGTTTATTTTGTCCAAACTATCATTGACAGTGTTTAGAAAGCACCGCTGTCTTGGGCGTGGGGGGGCGATAAGAACTCCTGGACCTTCACGCCAGGTTTTTTGACTCATTTGGGTCCTCAGATAAATTGGTGCGCACGGAGCAAATGAATTATGTAGGATTGTTCAAGAGCGTGCAGGTTTGTGCAGGGTTGCAACACTTGGCAGAGTTGTTTCAGCTTGGCCAACATGCCAATTTCGTGTCGGACACATTAAGGCAGAGATAATGAATATTTCAGGTTTCACCGGTTAGGCTTTACCTCTCAAACGGTTACACATATATCAGGATTTTTCCTCTCCAAATCCAATAGCTCGGAGATATTTAGCATTTCGCATCCATATGGTATCCACATGTACGGGATCCTGCTCATTCTTCAGTTACATGTCCTGCATGTAAGACACAATCCGCTTGAAGACACTTTCGGTCTTTCTCTGATGGTGGAATCACTTGCAGATGGTGGATTGGATGAGTTGCCGACGTACACAAGCCCGTTTGATTGATGTCGTCTTTGACCTCTCTTCTTTTCTTTGCATTGGGAGTGTAGCACATTACATTAGCGTTCTTTCCACGCTGCAGTTCGCCCATTTAGATCCCTTCAGCACGGAAGATGCCAGAATGGGCCCGTTTAGCTATGACAGGCTCAAATTGACGAGAAAAGTCTGGGCTCATTATTGGCTTATTTAGCGTGTTCTGTTCAGTCCATTATTGTTAGTAACGTCCACATGAATTTGCTTGTGGTGTCTTTTGATGGCACGTATGCCTCTCTGTACGCTTGACTTGGGAGAGGGCTCTTTGCTAATCATCATTCTTATAAAGCGAGATATTAGTAACTAATTGAATGGCCCTTTATGGTACAGTTGCCATCGAGCCCTTAGAGGATTGAGGTTGGTGTCCGCTATGCCCAGTCCTCTACTAATGGCAGGCCTCTTGCATTCAGAATGAGCTTTAGTATTTACGAGGGGCCGCGCACTGTTTGAGCCCTTGCCCTTTCTTTGAAGCTAAACATTGATCTTTTAATTAAGTTTTTATGGGCTTCCTTTTTACTGGCCTGGCACTCTAAGCTGGCACTGAGCTGGGTAATGTAGGACTTTGGGTTTTTTTACTCTGATTTCCTTTGTCTCTCTTGCAGTTTATAGCGTATAAAGAGTGTTTCCTTTTTGTTTCTCTTCCCTTAAAGGGATAGCTCACCCAAAAATGACATTTCTGTTTTCATTTACTTACCCTCATGTTGTTTCCAAATCTTTATAACTTTCTTCTGTGGAACGTAAAAGAAGCTATTTTGAAGAATGTCTTCTTTTTTCCAGCCGTACAATACAATGAAAGTCAGTGGGGTCTAGAGTTGTTTTGGACCCCATTGACAAAACAGTTGGAACTTTCTTCAAAGTATCTTCTTGTGTTTGTTTCTCTGCACTTTTTGGGCTTTTTTCTAAAGCTATTCTCCCTGTCTTCTTAATGGTGACTGGCGGAGTTACTCAAACAGGAAAATCGAAGATTGCACAACCAAGTATACATATGCATCACCAGTATAGACTAATCAGGACACAGACAATGCAAACACACAAGAGGATCATAATGCACACAAAAACACATGCTTGTGAACTCATACTCATATAGTACTTAAACTCCGCCAGACCGCCCTATTAGGCCTCGCCGCCAGCTCGTCCTCTGTTGTGGTCAATGCTTCTTTTATTACTCGTCCTCCTTGCCTGTTTTTTTTCTCTGTTTATGGCGTAATGTTGTTTTACTTGGTTTGAGCTGTTCACAGGATGTTACTGCATCTCTGTTTAAATGGCTGGAATGCAGGAAGGTGATTAAGCCGGCGCTGAAAGAACCACTCATTCATACAACCCACAGAGCCAACAAAGACAATAGACTCACCAAAAACGCACCCCATTTAGATGAAGAATTGGCGTTTTCAGGAACAAAAACAAAATTATTGTGCATTATACATCTAATAAGGCCTTTAGAATTTAGCTTTAGGGTTATTAGGCTGTGTGCAATAAATACGCCGTTACAAAAAAGTACTGTGGTGGTACAGATACTTAATAAAAATAATATTTAATAAAAAATTCTTCTTATTATTTTTTACTGTATAATATATATTCAGTATTTTTACAAAGCACTTTTAAATACCTTTTAATTTACCTTACATTATTTATTATGCCGTTACCTAATTGACTTAATATATATTTATATTTTGTAACCATGCCATTAAGTAACATGGTACTTTTTTATATAGATTTTTTAAATATATGTTTAGCCATGCACACCCACACACATTTCTGTTTATATATGTATGTATGCATAACATAAATGTCGCTAAACCCAATGGTGGTAATACCATGGTACTTTTTTTTGCTTTCAATACCTCGTTATGAATAATTCCTTGAGAGGATGCAATCATCTGTGACATTGTCCGCAGCTGTGAGACGCCCCTCTCCTGCACTGCTGCTGTGTCTATGATGAGCAGCCATTGTTCGATGAAAGTTACTGTCAGTTATGTTCTGTAGCCAGTTTCACCTCCTCTCTCATAACGTTTGAGTCTGCTGTTTACTTTAGAGACTGCTGATCTAAGATCAGTATGTAAAGTTTACAGTCTTGGAGGAGAGAAGTAAAGTCCTCGACCACCCTTGGCCAAAGTCATCTGGCTGTGATCTGGCAGCACAAAGCCAGCTGTATAAATAGGGGAGAGTCTTGCATTTTACGGGTCACTCTGAATAAAACATGAACTAGAGAAGATTGATTATTAATGACCTCAGGGCTGGAACAGAAATAATCTGTTAGGCCTTGAGTCCTCCATTATTTTTTCTTCCCTCTTTCCGCTCTCGTTCTCAGCGCACCTTCATCTGTCTTTCGCTCGCTTCTTCTCTCGGTTTCTTTTCCGATTGGCACTCCGATAGATGTTTATTTTAGCCATCTGTTTTCAGATGTTCCCTTTTGAATAGATCAGGAGTTCAGTAAGGATTCATGCAGATTTTGTGATGATTCTCAGGCTCACACCTGTCAGAGCTGGCATCAGATCTCTGTGTGGGTTCCAGTGTGTGTCCGTGAGGGAGTTTTCCAGGGAGGCTGATATTTGAATCAAACCAGTACTAGATTGTAGTAGATTTTGATAATCGTGTCGTCTTTTTGGACTGCGATAAATGTTCAAACCTCTGCTCCTTCATTGTAGAAAAATTTTATATGGCCCTGTCATTCTTTTTTCTAAGATCGTTCAGTAATTTAGACTTTGTCAGTATTTTGGCTAAGTTTGATCACCTTTCTTCACTTGTTGCATTTGAAAGTATTACCGAAAGCTAATTGGCTTGAAAGGTTTCCTCTGATACAGAAGAAAGCAAATTTAATTTCTTCTCCTTTTTGCCTTTTTCGGTCACATTTGGAAACATATGCTGCCTCATTTGCATATCAATTCTGATTGGTCAGTGTACTAATCAGCCTGTTTTGGCATTCATGCAGTGATTAATATTCTCCTTGGCTCACGAACACGAAGGAAAAACAAAACAGATATCTTTTTTCAAGACAAAAATCTGAGCACAAAAAGATGTGCAAAAAGACAAAAGATGACAGGCATTTAACCCTAATCCTAATGCACACTTATAATTTATAACACTATAATTTACACCATATAATGTATACACTAGAATTTTATTACTGTCAGATGTAATCTTGAGCAAATTTCAAAATGAATATTACTTTTTCAAATATATTAACATATTACATATATTGATGCCTAATTTCACTCTGATTTATTTGTCATTTATTTATTAATGTATTGGTGAATGCACTTACTGAGTACACGTTTTTACGTTGTACTTGTTAAAAAAAAATCTTCCTGTAATTACATCTGCACTTACACTGTTGACCCTAACCCTAAACTTCAACCCACCCTTAACCCTAACCAAACCAGCAGACCTTTCTTTAACTTTAACCATATCCCAGCTCAAAAGCAGTAAAAATGGTCTTCAATACAATGATACAAGTGCATTTTTTTATAGAAATTTAATATAGGCCATTTATTTAAAAAAAAGAATTTTAATATCAGTGGATCCCTTATTATTTTTATCATCTTAGTTCTTACATTAATTTGAATAGATATTTGAGGAGGCTTCGCCTCCTGTACCTCCTCTGATGGACCGCCACCGGTGGGCTCTTCAGGAAGGACTGTTGGTTAAAAGCAATAGAAGCTGGCCCTGGATCAGCCCCCCGATGTGCCGTTTTGGTGACTGCAGTGCGTCTGTGCCCGGTGGGGCGGGCTGCAGGCTGACAGGCCCATGAATCCAGAGCTGCGTAAGTGCAGTGTAATTTAAACGGGCAGGAAATGAGGGTAAACATAGTGGAACAAGCCCACAACCTGCACAGCCACAATTAATGAAAACACATGGATCCGGTGCATATGTCTGCTGTAAGCGGGCCTTTACGTTACTAGCGTCTCTGTCTCTCTCTGCCTCTTGTTCATTTACTCACTTCATTGTTCAAGTAACACCGTGTGTCAGCAATAGCAGTAGTCATCTGTAAGTCACAAAGGTATGTGGTTGCAGACAGTTTAAGGTAGTAGAGACGTCTGAACTGCGGTTGTCTGAATGAACACTCCTTAAAACAAACACATCACAGAGACAGGAGGTGAGACACAGAGGCGTCATAGACTGACCACTTATTGATTTTTGATGCACTGATTGCTAAGGCAAGCATCAATAGTAGTATTGTATAGTATAGTATAGTAGTATAGCTCGTCCTACACAGCCATGGGTAAAATCTCAAACTGTGCGGCTTTACAATTTTTACCTGGAGGACAATAAAGTGCTAAAAAAATTCCTTAGACTTACATTTGAAGGTCACCTCTAGAAACCAGAACATCATAGAGAATAAAAACCACTCTGAATGCCTTAGCAAGCTCGTAGTAAAACCCTACAACATCATGACTGCGGGTTAAGCATTAGTGATTTTCACCAAAAAATGTAAAATCATCGTTTTAGACTCTAATCTGAACTGATGTCTCGAGCACGTCCTATTACTTTGGTTCCTTTTGTCCTCAGTTTTTCTAAATCCCACTCTCAAACGCTGTTTTTGTAATACATCGTTTCAACGAGTGCTAATCCTGAGGGGGTGCTGACCGGCTAAACCAACAAAACTTCTCAACCGACCCCTAAACATCCAGAGCAAGGGAAAGCGCGGTCCCGTCTTCAAAGCAATTCGAGATGAGCCCTCTGTGCCCCGCGCTTGTCTGTTCCAGGGCTCGCTTCTCCTTTATTTTCCCACCCAGTGAATATGTATGAAAGCACCTCAGACTCCAGAGCTGGACCAAGGGTTCGTCTCGCAACACATTCGACTCGGGGCGAGAGGAAGAATAATATATGAAATAAATACCCCCAAATGATGAAACCATAAGCATGATTGAGCCTTCTCAGCTGGAAGCCGCCAAGGCAAACAGCGAAATACTTCAGCAGGTTTATTGTGATTTTCGCGCCCTGACGAATCAGGTTTTTGCGTTCCCGAGCTCGGGTTATACCGACTGAGCCGCAACAGCATAAACTACACCAGCTGACGTGCTATAGAAGCGAACATTTCAGACGTAGCTATGTTCTTTTTTTCATTTATGTATTTATATGTGTTTATTGGTTCTTCCGTCCTTTGCAAGTAATGAAAAACGGGGCTTCAGTCTAAACACGAAATATTTTTGAGGTTTGTCACTCTATCGGCCAGCTGATGAATCATCCTGTCAAGAGTGGAGCTGTCAGTCTGTGGCGCTGCCTTTCTGATGGCTTTATTTGCGTGTTCACATGCAACAAAACTCACACCATTCGCAGTCGTGGCATCTGTTTCGGATTGAACTTTGGCTTGGAAAAAAGATACCTTGATGTATCCGACTCCTTCCTCTTTTTGCTCGCAGTCTAAGCCAGTAGGCAGCCATATTACGAGTCTTACAGCTCATTCAGGGCCTATCAGATTAATAAAAGGAGTTAAGGATTGAGAAAGGGCTTTATGAAAGCGGGTTATTTTCCACAAATATTTAATAGCCTGTTGGGCTCTTTTAAAGGCAAGTGCTTCCATGCTAACCATTGGGATGGTTTGTTTAGGGTGAGGCCCGTTCCATTAAGTTCCGTTGCCATAGAAAACCGATTGGCTCGTTGACGTTGCTGTTTTTCGTCTCCTGCAGCGGTGACATTTCACATAGCTCGGTCTCCTGTGCATTAGCAAACGAGGATTCACAACAGTCTAGCCATGATCGTTAGGAGCAGCTAGGAAAGTTTGCGCTGCTCGGAGCCTGTGGAGGAATGTGGTTGTAATTTATCCCTATGCATCTTGAAGCCCCTGCGGCAGTTTGGGCTGAGTCATTGGAGGGAAAAAAAACAAAAACAAAAAATATCTAAGCAGCGCAAAAATCCAAACTGGAGCTTTCATCAACTTGTGGTGGGTGTTAACACTAGAGTTATTTCAATCTGGGTTTTGATCGTGATTGCATCCCTGACTTGACCGCATACTTCGTAGTATGTGCCCCACTCCGCTGAAGTCCTTCAGCCTCGTTCAAAGTTGCGGGCAGGGGTGCGACTCGTGTGTCCGCGTTCCCCCCTGAAACTCAATTACACTTGACTGAAGGGGTGGACAGATCCGGCTGCAGATGAGGCAGAGGGCAGTTCCAATCAGATGCGGTCACTATGCAGTTGCTTTTTATAAATGGCCACACCCCCTACATTCTGATTGGCTCGGGTAGTTTATATAACAGCACTGGGGCTAGTCATGTTGGGAGTGTTCGGTTCAGAAATTGGGGGTAAAAATGAGGGACAAACGGAAGTTAAAATGGTACGTCAAGCTTGCAGGATGCTGTAAGTACAGTAAGAGGATAAGCACGGGAAAGACAAACAGAGAAAGGGCGAGAGAGATCCCAGTTTAAGTGGCTCTTATAAAGCCGCAGAGGCTTCCTGCTCTAACGAGGAGGAAGTGGGGAAAGTGGGGAAAGAGCTCGTCATGAGCTGAACATAATCCAAAGAAACCATTTTAGGAGATAGGTTTGTAGGGTCTCTTAAGAAGCTGGGAGAGCCAAGGGAAGGATAAGAAGAGAGCGAAGAGAATGGTGTAGGGTTTAGTCTATCAAAGATAAAGCAGATTTCAAAGATAGGAGCTTGTAGCATAGCCACCCAACCGTAGCAGTCTGGATGGGAGTGTAAATCTCTTCTTAAGACTCTCCATTAAGAGTTTGCATTCAGAGACTGGAAGAGGGACTAAGGTCGATGGTTTTATGCTTTTGCAATTTTGTCTAAGACCCATCTAGGTAGAGATTGTTTAACTGATGAGTGTCCAACCGCAGTTTGCTCTATCATTCAGTGTCAGGTTTATCTGAAAAAGTTGCTACTACAAAAGAATGATAGATAAAACTCAAATAATTGGACAGAAGTGTTGGTCCATGATCAGATATAGAGAAAACAACAGGAATCCATGTAGATTTTGTCATAGGAATTTCTGTTCATCCAAAAGTATTGTTTTTGGATATCTAGTTTACCTTTAGATAACTTTGTGGCTCCCAAGTGCCACAAACAAAGAGTATCTTGAGTGTCTTTCAGGTATTTGATGTTTGCCATTGGCAAATACAGCTCATCTTTAGTTTGTTTCCAGGTAGACTGATGCACCTTTGAAGTTGTGTGAATCCAGTCAGATTAAAGCAAAACGTGCAGTATGCATGTGTCCATGGGCAGTGTGCCATCCAAGGCAGGGACTACAGTTTATCTAGCTCATTCCTGTTGGAAAATAAGTGGTGTGGAAGTGGCTAAAACGGAGGTGTGTCAGGCTGTCGGAGGCAACGGCACACAAGAACCAGCAGAAGAACACCATAGGGGAGCATCTGAAGCTTGGCCTGGAAAGAAGAAGAAAGAAGAACCTTCAAGAAAGGAGGTTTGAGTGACTTCATCTTACTTTATTGGAGCAGAAATGTGGCCCAATGTTTTTTGGAGGAGGATTTTCTTAAAAATGAGGAGTAAATCAGTGCCTCCTCCTCCTCGAAAATTATGAGGACCTTTTAATACAGTCCCGTGATAAAAAGAGCAACGTTTCCTGCTAAAGGAGTCATTGTTTTCTCTCAAAATACTGTAGCAGTGTCATATTTAGGGGAAAGGCTAATGGCGTTATTTCGTTATGCAGATTTATTGAACAAAGTCTTGATTGCTTTAGCAGAAGGCGGTCAATCCCCAACTCCAGATCCCCCTTTACTTCACACTATCTCTTTCTTTTTTGATTGGAGCTTGTTAGCCTTGGCCTTGGATGCTCCTGATTTCCATTTTTTGCCATAGCTATGGGGTTCAGAACTTACTAGTTAACATTCCCCTTGTCCCACTAAATTGGAGGATCTGGATGAGTATATGTTGCAGAGATGAGGCCTGTGTCATCCAGGGTGATGTGGAGAGCAGATTTGCTTGAAGGGTTTGAGTTCAGCCATTTGATCTCCATGTGCCACTTCAGGCATAAATGTGCGGCCCAGCATTTGTTGAAACCCATCCTCTCTGAGTCATCGTCAGTGCTGTCAGCACAGTCCAGACTCTTCTGTCATTGTCTGACTGTGATGGTCCGCCGCTGCCGTTTGTTCTGCTCTCATTAATGTAGCTGTTGTTTATCAAGACAGGCGGAGGAGGCTGACCATATGCACACAATAACACCTGATAATAATCTGCAACGATAACACATAATAATGCGCTCCTTTCTCACCCGTTCCCTCGTCTCTGTCTCTCATCTTCTCGACTTTCCTCATGTTTTCGGGTCAAGGCTGGTGTAGAGACAGATATGGATACTTTCCCTGTATGGAGTACTATATCTGTTATCTTTATAACTCTGTTTTTTCAGGATTTCTGCTAAGTACACAGTCATAAAACAGGAAGTGATGGTCCTTTTGTCACACTGAGGAGCGTCTTCTTTGTGTGTGTGTGTGTGTGTGTGCTGCACCTGTTCAGTTTTTTCAGGTATTAGTTGCATATAACATTTTAAAGGAACTTTTATATTTAGTGCTTGTACAGCAGTATATTGTGCTGTATAAATCACTTTGTTTAAACATTCAGATCTCTTTGCAGCAATGTTGGGATAACACTTAGGACTCTTAAGGATGGAATACACAATACAACTTTTGATTTTTACAGACTTTTGCCCTGATTTGCAGTCTGGATGTGTTGCTAGATGACTAAAGTCAAAGCCAGTCTGCAGATTTTAGGCTGTCGTAGTTGACAGATTTCATAGAAATTCACAGCTAAATTTTTTTTTTTTTTAAGTTTCAAACTATGATTCCATCCACTTGGAGGATATTAAACATGCTTGGTATTTTGAGCTGAATTTAGAGCACATATTGCTTTAATTTCTCATGCATCTCCTAGCAACGAGGCACATGTTTCTGCATTTGTTGTGTTCTGGGTGATGTGAAAGTAGTGTGTGAACCTCAGTTGTTTACTGTATGATGCTCAGTTTTTCTGTAATCGTTTACAAAGTTGGCAAGTGAAGGAAATCTAGTGTTCAGATTTTTAAGTTGTGTAGTGTAGTCCAGCCTTTAATGTAACCATATTACTATTTGGGAGTTATGAGTAAATATATGTGCTATTTATATGTGCTAAAACATATCATGTATTATTTTCCATATAACACTTGATTTTATAAGTCTAGAAAGTAGGGCTGCATGATTTGGGAGACATTTTTGAACGTAAAATTTGTCATTGATGCTAAATTCAAGAAAACAGTGCTGTGCCTTACTCTGACACAGTTCATATATTTAATTAACTCACAATCTTTGAGATTAATAATTACGCTAAAACATCTCGCAATTTTAATTTTATATCCATAATAGACGCAATCTGCCAACTTTAATGGAAAAATTCAGGGAATGGATTCTAATCAGAGCTGAGCGTGCTGCACTCTTGTTGGTTGCTGAAAGCACACATTAGCCAAAAATATAATAAATGACCAAGCATGTGATGTGTAAAATGCTGTAAGCTTTCTGCAGGAGTAACGTAATGATGTAACTGTTAACATTGATTGCCAGCACCCTAAAAGTAGCATTGTATTCACAAATTTCCACATGCCTGCTCATTTCTTCTCGCCCTAGCGGGCCACACGTGTGGCAGCATTAGCCACCCCCTGGCCAGTCTTTCCCTCTCCTCCAGTTCTCTACTGTCTGCTCTTAATGGGGCTTATAGCTGCAGCGCTCTGCCAAACTGCGCCCTCACGCAGGCCCATACATCAGCCCCCGATGAGGCTCATTAACCCTCCTCTCATGACTCAATACACTCCTCTTTCCCTCACTCCTTCGTCTCCATCACGTCTTCACTTTTCTCCTGGCCAGCGTGTCGTACTCCAACCTCCCACGAGTGTCGTCACAGGTGACGAGATCATGAGAAGTTAAATTGGGGCAGGGCTGCTCTCACCTAATGACCCGACAGGCGATTTCAGTGCTTTCTATTGATGTGCGATATTTTAGAATATGCAGTTTTTTGAGGAATGTGCTCACATTTTATGACTTACGAAGCAGTGATAGACCGATATATTGGCCAGGCGGGTCAATATTTGGTCATTTTGAAATGATGATCATCAGCCGTTTGCATCAACTTATACTAAATTTGGTGCACTTTGAGAAAATATTATGCGATATAGGTGCTCATTTCATTTAGGCAACATTTGCATTTGGTAATGTACATATTGGCACTATATTGGACACCAGCAACAATATAATCTCAGTATTGGCATCAGCCTTTAAAAATAATATTTTTTGTTGACTATGTACATCTACTTTGATCATTCGATGCATGTTTTCATCTACATCTTTGCCTTATGAAATTGGACTTCTCAAATAGCCATTTTGTCCTTCTTGCATAGCATTGTGTCAGTGTTTTGCATTACTATGCCCTCTTAATTCCTGACCGGGTCCGAAATCCAGGATTTGACCAGCCCCTTTGCTCAGTCCTTGCTCAGAGGCCCTGAGATGGAAAGACTTTCTCGGGCATATCTGTCTCCTCCCTTTTCAAACCCTGTGAGCGACTAGCATCACATTAGCACTGGCTGTGTGGCTCGTGAAGGGGCAAGACTTCTCTTCCCAGCATGTTTGCCCTACAGTTGTGCAAACACCCGTCTGACGGATCGCTCTGCTTGCCCCCAGTGACCCACCGTGGCATGTTTTGATTCATTAATTATGAAATAGTTGCACATTCCAAACCTACACAAAAACACACATGAAAGGGAAACATATTTTATGATGTATGAATATTACTTCCAGTTATTGTTACAGATGTCTTTATCATTAACCTTGTTAAAGTTGGCGTTCATAGGCCAGGAGAGCCAAAGAAAATACTTTTGTGGGTTTTTGTGAAATATTCCACTTTCTATGGGCTTTGGTTCAGTGGCTCGTGTTCAGATCCGAAAAGCAATTTAAAAGCGGTACAGCACCACGAAACACTGATTGTCCAGATAGGGCCAAACAGAGGCCATGGACGGGGACCCGGGACAGTCTGGGTTCAGTGGGATCTTAGTCAGAGACAGTGTGTGAGTGTTTAAAAGTGCAATAGTGCAGTTGATACACTGCAAAATAAATCATGTACTTAATCAGTATTCTCTTGTTTTTTGATTAAAAAAAATTCTAAACTTAACTATTGCACAAGACATTTAGACATTTTTAGAGATTATATATTAAACAGCATTCATTTTACCTCCCGTTCAGTGTTTGTTTATTAAATATTTTGGCATATTAATTATGTTTTCATCTACCGGTAAATATCTAGCACTCTTCATTTCAATACACATTACCAAAATGAAACCCATTACACAAACTTCTGCTGATTTTTCTCTAAAATCAGCAAAGGAAATGCAGAAAAAGTTTCCTTGGCCTGCCACTGGGTAAGTAAAATAAACATAACGATTACATTCTCGATTATCAGACAATGATTATCTTAGGATCTTATGCTAGTTTATTATGTTATGCAATTTTGCTTCTCAAGTTCTTATTTTAAAGATCTTTAAATATTTTTCCTGGAGAACAAGATAAAAAATAGTGATTATGGTCATTGATAATCCATGCACATGCTTCAGCTCCCTTTAATTAATCTTTTCCTTCTCTCTTTGTCTCATACTGTTTGAATAATTAGTCCTCTTGATGAGCGTATATTTTTGTCTTTTTAAATCATTTGAAAGAAAATAAACTGTCTGCTGGCCACATTAGCATCTGCTTCCCGTGTGCCACTGTGTGTGTGTGTGTGTGTGTGTGTGTGTGTGTGAGTGAGTGTTTTAGTTAGTTGAGAGGCACCTGCTCCTGCCGTGGCATATTTCCTGGCGTGCTTGGCACTGCCAGCGCCCAGGAATCCCCTTCCCTCCTCTCATTCCTCCACATCCCATTGCTAAACCCCTACGGAAATCATTTGGAAAAAGGATTTGAGCATTAAAGATAACCACACCTGTGATTATCATTAAACAGAGATGCTGTAAAATGTTAAATCCCTCTCTTTGGTTTAAGTTTCTTTTAATGAGCGGAAAATTAAACCTTTCGGGCAAATTCCAAGTGTTGAATTTTATATAATGATTTAAAAAGAAGTGCTCGGTGAGGTGATTTGTTTTCAGTAGTGTTTAAGGGCTAGAAGAGAGAGACAGAGAAGGGACCCTCTTACTGAGGGTAAGTGGGGGAGAGGCGAGGGGTCTCCATCCTCACATGTCTGCGCTCTGCGTCATCAACCCCACAGTTCCCTCATTTCTCATTCTTTGTCAGTTTGATTCTTTAGACTCCCTTCTCTATGGGCTATTTAACAGTTCTCTGGGCGCTTGTTACCCTTGAGTTTTTAACACCTGAGAAAAGTGGAACCAGTGTGCTGGATGCTACATCACTGTTTGTCAGCCTTGCTGTGTTGTATTAAACAATAAGCCACTGAAGGCTGTGTGTTACTATGTAGTCAGGGTTAAGAGGTGTGGTACTTTACAATAAGGTTCCATTTACTAATATTAGTTAATTACTGCATATTAGATTACATGTACTAACAATATAAAAATACCTCTAAAGCATGCATTGATCTTATTTAATGTTCCAAACAAACAAAAAAAAATAAAGAGAAATAAATCAAAATTCATGAATCTACATAGACTTAACATGTACAAATACATTAGTAAAATCAAAATTTGTATTTGTTAATGTTATTTAATGGAGCCGAGCTAACATGAACT
>JAUZSZ010000086.1:6836175-6846984 GCA_034780575.1 Labeobarbus marequensis
AGCAGTTTTCCAGATAGAAGGAATTTCATTTGTAGATAAAGAAAGATTAAAAAGATAGGTTAGTGGTGGCGCAATAATATCAGCTGCCAACTTTAAGAAATGTGGATCCAACTTATCTGGACCAGCCTGTTTCCTACTATCTAAAGATTTAAGTGCCTTATTTACCTCTGAAACTGTTACTGGATTAAACTCAAATAATTGGTCTACCTTAAAATGATTTACACTAGAGTAAACAGTTAAGGAATTATCATGGATCAAATTTTGGGACTCATGAAGTGAACCAATGGCCACAAAATGTTCATTTAAACAATCTATTATATTGGCTTTGTCCACAATTTTACATGAATCCTTAATGATACATGATGGAAAATCTGAATTTGAATGACTTCCAATAAGACTTTTAACATTTTTCCAAAAAAATTTCGAATTATTTATATTATTTGAAGTTTTTAAAAGAAAGTAGTCAACCTTAGTCTTTCTAATTGCAGCAGTGGACATATTACGCAATTGTCTAAAAATCAACCAGTCTTCATTTAGATTAGTACTTCTGGCTTTAGACCAAGTAAATTTGGCAATTTGGGGGTAAACCATACATTATGTCTACCTTTAACTCTAAATTTTCTAAAAGGAGCATGCTTATTTATAAAATAGGTAAAACTTTCATAAAAATAATTCCATGCACTTTCAACTTCTGGAATAAGATAAATTTTTCCCCAATCAAAATGATATAAATCATGTAAAAAAAACTTGTTCCTTAAAGTGTTTCATATCGCGTTTAGTAATAATACATGGTTTAGATTTGGGAATTTTTGTATTCCTAACCGTAGCAACTACACAGTGGTCACTTATATCATTAGCGAATACAGATGCCATGGAATATTTATGAGGGACATTAGTTATAATTAAATCAATTAATGATGAATTTTCAGGACATTTTAAATTTGGTCTAGTTGGACTATTTACTATCTGAAAAAGATTAATCGAATTACAGTATGCTTTTAAATCATCAGATACTGGTTGCAACCAGTTCCAATTTAAATCACCGATCAGAACTAATTCTTTAGGGTCTAGATCTGATATTATCTGTGCCAAGGAAGATAAGGTTTCATTTACTGCTGAGGGTGGCCTATAGCAACCAACTAATTTAATATTGCAGGTTTTAGAAACCTCAATATTTAAAGCTAATAGATCAAATAGATTTTTTACTGATTTAGATAAAAGTACATTCGTAATATATTTATTTTTAATAAAGACTGCAACTCCATCTCCTCTATTAGATCGATCAGCCCTATAAACATTATAACCGACAATACTAATGTCCTTATTTGAAACAGAATTTTTTAACCATGTCTCTGATAAAACCATAATATCTGCATCAGTTGTATCTGCCCAGATACGTAACACATCCAACTTTGTGAGTAAACTGCGAACATTTAAATGAACAATCCCAAGACCAGTCCTTGATTTAAAATCAGCAGGTGTGTTAACTTGTGACGACATCAGGACCTGGATTCGGTTGAATATTTCCAGAAATCAGAAGTAACAGTACAATAAGCACCCTCTGCAGTTTAGATTTCTTGGATAATTTTTCCTCCTTCGTTAAGTTCCTGAAAGAAACCAGAGAACTACCTGGAGTAACAACAAAATATTCTTGCACAACCATGATTCTGGCAAACCTTATCAAGTGCACAGAATCTAAGCTACTAAATAAAAAAGAAAATAGTGGAGTAACACTCGTTATATTTTCGAGCGTGCCCTTTTTCAGACAGTTATCAACTGAGCATGTAGAACTTACACGGAATTGTTCTACTCCGTGAAAACCTCCACTACAGCTCATCATAAAGAAAAAAAGAAATAATACAAAAAGGTATGATGCCATTTTTTAACTTATTCCTGATTTTGACACAATATACAATTTGTTGGTAAAAATTGTCCAGTATATCCCAGAAAACTCTCCCAAGGCCGTTTCAAATGGCGGTGATATAATTGTATCTCATGAAAGTTCCAGGGTTGAGGACTATTGAGACGATACTGCAAGACAGATTAACCAAATTTAAAAACCACCCTGAACAGTATCATCATATCTTGTTTGAGAAAATAGCAAAAGCACTTTCCTTCATCTGGTAAAGTGTGGTATTCATCAAGGCCAAACGATCTCACATCATGAATCCGAATTCGGGAATGTGCTCCATAAGATCCAAAGCCCGTCTTTGTTATCCCTTAAGGTACGATACTAATTCATTAAAAACCACCCTGAACAGTATCATCATGTCTTGTTTAACATAGAGAAAATAGCAAAAGCACTTTCCTTTATCCGGTAAGGTGCGGTACTCATCAAGGCCAAACGATCTCACGTCATGAATCCCAATTGGGGAATATGCTCCAGGAGATCCAAAGCCTGTCTTTGTTATCCCTTAAGGTGCGATACTCTTCAAGGCCAAAAGACATCACATCATAAATCCAGTTGTGAAAGATCCACTTCAGAAAGTCCAAAATCTGTCGAGGTCCCTTGTTCAATTTATAAAACCCTTAGAATTCTTCTTTTATATCTAAAAATAGTGTCTTAATTTATAAAACAAATGAAAATGATGCAAACTTAGACAACCACATGCTCAACAAACACAATAAAAAAGACATGCCGCCATCTTGGAATGTACCAAGTCAACCCAGAATTGATTCTTGATTCTTTGAAATTAAGGCATCCAAAGTACTATATACACTACTGTGCAAATCAGAGAGGCTGCTTGGACATGTGAAACTAATTTATAATTGTTTCGGTCCAAGATACCTTGAATAAAAATTATTTACGGATTCTTTATAGTTTGACTTTGCTACATGAACTTTAAAACTTTGATTGCATGCATTAAGCAACTGTACTGAAAATGCAGCCACTGATGATGATCTTGACCATACGTGTCACTTTATTTTCACCATATGTGGTCTCTTGTTTCTGATCAGTGAAGGAAAAACATCACTTAAACAAAGCTTTTAAGTTGCTGGCAGTGTTATTAGGTAGCAGGTGGTGTGGGTATTACAGCGGAGTCATGCTAAACCCAGCAAATCAGACGGTCTGCATGTCGTTTGGGCTTAGACGAACATACTGATACTGAGAACATACTCATACTGAGTTCAAGTGCACTGGAGTGCAATGTTACATTGAAGTATTAGATTTTTTGTTTTACTTTTCCCATCAGGCTCTGTAATAAACCTACATGGTTGTTTTATGAGGTGTAGAGCCAGTGCTTTTTCTGTATTTACTCTCCCTTTTTCCTTTACACAGATCTATACGAGTTGTCCCAGCTGTGTCCCCGGCAAACAAGCAAACAGTTATTTTCCCTCTCTCTGGCAGGAAAGTGATTATGGTTCTTGATGATCTCTAGAGAGGGTCATTACATCCAACCAATCAGTGCATGCAGTGAGCATAACACTGCACGTCTCAATTACTCTGGGATTAAGGGCGGTGTGGTGTGACCAAAATCTTAAATTACAGCATGAGTCATTTTAGATCACATAGCAATATATATCATAATACAGATTTTTTTGTTTTGGAAATTCAGTAGAAAAATATTTTTTATATTAAATAACCATGTGGCAATGCCTATTTTTAAAAAAGCAGAAAAAAATATTTATTTTAATAAATGTATCATATTTTAGCATTATAATTTTCTATTTTTTATAATTTAAATAAATTATATTTATAAAGTTAAATATTTCATTATAAAATTTGTACTGGTTGACCCATATTCGGTTTTAAAGTGGATTCCTTTATCTGGGAAAGTGTTGATTTTGAAAGCTGCAAGTGTTACAGAACCACCTCTAAAATTGTGGTTGCATTTCTCATAAATAATTTTATCTGATGTGAAGAGGTGTCATTTCCTTCATTACAGGTCGAAGAGAGTGAGAGACCTGTTGTATGACTGTGTGTTCACACATGCCTTTGTGAGGTGTCCACATCGATGGCTTGTTTGGGATTGTTTTTAGGGTGTGTTTGAGTATTCCTTTGACCTAAGATGACAACCATTGCTAAGGAGTTCATGTCATTTCACACCCTGTTCTCCCGAACATACTCAAACTGGAAAATGAACAGCAGCATGTGCTCACAACAGAAGTGTGAGTCCCCTTACAAACACACACACTTAAATGGTTGCTTTAGAAGTGTGTACAAGATTCATTTGTCTCATTGGCTTCTTTATAGGCCCTTATAGCCCAGTGAGAGCACTATATGGGACACTTTTTAGGCATAAAGTACCCTAACAGGAACACTTGCTTTCCATACAAACACACATTCGCAGGAAGCAAGGGTGATACATTTGTCAGAGCTGTGGATAGCACCCTTGAATATCTCAGCATTAGGGGGAAACTGGCAGACACCACACATTTAATATGCACACATACCCTTGTAATGAGAGCGAACCGAACACAAGTCAGTCTTACAGCGTGCCGTCTTGCTGGCAGGCATCAGAAGTAGGTTATTCATGTATTATAGATCCAGTTCTGGTCATGCTCGGCTCATCTTGTTGACAAGACAGACACACTGTTAGCTGATCGGCCTTTTAACCGTGACCCCTCTGTTCACAGGTTTACTTGTTCATGGAAGTGTCCCAGATTTTGCTTGTTAGATGGATAGTTTGTCAGGTGAAAATATATTTAGGACTCTTGGGAGTCAATTTCACTGGATTGCACAATGCCTGGTTCATCTCATTCACACTCTGGACATTGTGACATAATGACCTTTAACCCTTCAACTACACCTGTATTTGATTTGTAATATTTACTGATGTCTAGACATTGTTTTTATTGGTTTCTAAACCCATAATTCTAAGGAATAAACTTCATTGGACTTATGAATTTTGCCTGATTTTATTATCTGCCTGGCATAGATTTATACTATAGTATATTATAGTAATGTTCTCATCTCTTTAATATATATTTTTTTAGTCAATTCTTTTTAACAATAACAATTGCTATTTTTTTTATTTTTTAGACTATACCTGTTTTAAACTAATGACTTTTGGCATACCGGTGAAAGTTTTTATAATTAAAATGATTAGTTTAATTCTGATAATTGTATGATGATTTTTTTTAAAATTAAAAAACAATTGTTATTATTATTATTATTAATAATAATAACAATATTATTATTATTATTATTATTATTATTATTAAATACTGTATTTAAATAAACACTTTTATGTAATTTTGATATCATATATACAATTAACAATCGATTATTGTTACAAATTTTAATGTTATTAATATATTTTTCTACTTTTTTGTTATGTTCTTAAGTTTTATTGTGTGTGTTTATATTATTATTTTAATTGGTAAATGTCACATTTGATCCATTCATCCATTTTACTTAGGTTGTTTGAACTTTTGAAGGCCTGTGTGAAGAATTGCCTTATTTGATGCAAAAATGTAGTTCATCTTTCTGCTAATCTGGAGATGTTGAATAGCTAAACTCAAGGCTGAATAAGTTTAGAAACCACTGAAGCTTGTTTATTTATGGACTTGCCTTAAAGCGCTGCCGGGCTGAAGCAAAAAGTAGGTGCAAGAACGCAAGTGTCTATTTCTGATTTTATTGACTGACTGCACCTAATTACAGAGTAAAAGAAATGTGGTTCAGATGTGTTCACTGTTGAATCTTGTCTTCTGTCGTCTGTGTGTGGTTACACTGTCCGAATGGCACTGAACACACTGCAATAGGACCCCTGCTGATGACTGTCCACTGGAAGTGACGCTCCAGCTCAGGGCCTTCAATGTCACCTACATTCTTGCCTCTGCTCCAGTCATACCTTATTCTGTTGAGGACACCCTCCAGCTGTGTGTGTGTGTGTATGTATGTGTGTTTCTCAGTATCAGCCTGAGGAAAGAGGAGGGGGCTATTCTTAAAGCTGCTAGGGAATTAGTACCACGCTAATGCCATGTCAACACTGATTACTGAGACAGATTGTCCCAGTGGCCAAGTCTGATCTGCTTAAGAGAGGCTTGTTAACCTGTTCTACTGAACAACAATTCACACTTTCACCCTCTGCAACCCTTTCTCCTTCCATCTTTTCTGTTTGTCCAGCAGTTTGCCACAGATTTGCTACAAGGCAAATCCCACTTGATATTTATTCAATGCAGGCTACTTTGGGAAAGCCTGTGTGTGTTTATATATTGGAGCAGTGGCAGTACCTGAGAGAGTGACTTCACCCTGATACTGTTAATAGTTTGTTAGTGATGTTTGCACATGCACCCTAGTGTGTTCAACATTATATGTTTGATAGATGAGCGTATATAAGCCTCTTGGGGACAATCTTTAAGGCCCCCCCCACACACAGCGCTGATTGTTGGTATAAGCACACGCTGTGCGCAATGAGATAAATTGGAGCGAGTCAGCAGAGCTTTGCTTCCAACACACAAAGCGCTGAGAACATGCCATAAGCAAGGTCATACCAATCAATGCAGTATTAATTAAATTGAGTGTTTGTGTGTGTGAATTAGAGAGAGGACTTTTGTACAGGCTGGGAGTTTGTGATGTCCCGGTTGACTGGGTGTTTGTGTCAGGATGGTTGACTTCTTCCATTTAATTTACCTACATTTATTTTCTTTATTTTTTTTTAAAAAATTTTCATTTAAATATTTTTGAATATTTTAGTGCAATATTTATAGAGATGCATCTTTACCTTTTTATAAAATGTAATTAATATTAAACAAACTTATTTCAGTATTTATAATATTAATAAAAATAGTTTTTGTATATAATATGTATTATTTTACAAACTCTCTCTCTAAATAGATTTTACAAACAAAAAATGCATAGATGATGAAACTTTTGAAATAATATATACACTGCCAGATTATGCTGAAACCTGACGACTTTGTGTTTGTTTTCAGTGTCTATTTGCAAGGAGGGTGGTACATGAAAAGGAGGTGGAAACAACAGAAAGAGAAGAGGAAGATGAGGAGGAGGAAGAAGAAGAGGATAAGAGCTCTGATGAAGGCCTTCTGCTACAGGCACATCATGCCATGGAGAGGATGGAGGAGTTTGTGCACAAGGTCAGAGACTCAAGTTCCTCTCTCACACGCACACACTTGTTTTACAGCTCCGTAAACACAGATGTCCATTATCATTGAGTTTATATGTTGAGGGCCATACGGTGAGATTAAACGCATGACATCGGCACACCTGACCCGAGCCAAGTGCTCACAGCTGCCTTTGCACGAACACGCCACAGTCCACCAATACGGAAGACATCCCTGCCAGACCAGACGCCCATCTCCTGGCTCCAGCAGCCTCTCATCTCAATCTTGTATTGAGAGTCTGCCATATGCAAAGGAACAGGAACTGAAAGCTGTCCTTTGTAACATGTGCTGCAATGCTGAGCCCTATTAACCAGCTCAAGTTTAGTTTGCTTTTTGAGCCCCTTCTGCTTTAATGGCACTTTTCCTTCCTCTGCTCTCTCCCCTCTGGGGAAGAAGCCAAAGCTCTGTGTCGAAGAGCAAACACAGTGCAAGATCCAATCAGTGCCATTCACTATCAGCACTCAGGTGCAGAGTCTTGAAAGGAACACATCTAGGAAGATTTAAAACACACATCCTGACAGATGACCAAAAGGCATGTCATGGAGTCGACCAAACAGCCTGACCTAGTTTCATTTGTTTCATTTATTTAAAAGTACGTCCAGATACGCACAGAGCTAGGAACTGTTCTCTCAGCAGATACGGCACGTTCATGGCCTCTTTGCCCTCGGCTGTAGTCACTGCATGTGCTGTACTTAAAGGTTTAATCCTGTGGTCACGCCTGTGACTGGTATGATTGCACGGGAGTGGTTTTCATCAGCATGATCTGGCAGAAAGCTGCTAAGAAACTGCAAAGCTTCTTCCTAGAAGTGTCACCACAGCTGGTAAAGTGAAACCAGACAACCTAGTTTTTAGAAAACCACACGAGAAAAAAAAAAAAAATCCAGATTCAGTTATTAATATTATTTGTTTTTTTGTTTTTTTCAATCTTATGAAAGGAACATTGTCTACAATATAAAAATCTACAGTCACAAAAGTCTACAATATAAAAGTTTTACTCGATGTGTTCTTTTGCCCTAACTCTTTAGTTGAGGGTGGAATAGTTCACCCAAAAATGAAAATTTACTGAGTATTTACTCACCCTCAGGCCACCCAGGATGAGTTAGTTTTTTTTCATTTGAACAGAATTGGAGAAATGTAACATTACATCACTTGCTCACTAATGGATGGATCCTCTGCCATCAGAATCAGAGTCCAAACAGCTGATAAAAACATCACAATAATCCACAAGTAAAGCCATTTACTGCAGAGGATTATCTGGTGAGCAAGTAATGCAATGCTAAATTTCTTCAAATCTGTTCCAACAGATGAGTACATTTTCAGGCCACCTTTCATTTTTCGGTCAACCATTCCATTAAACTGCACTTGTTTTTATTCAGGTGACTTGCTATAAATTTCAACTTGCTTTGCTGGATTCACAGGTTCTTGCTCTGCTGGATTCACAGGTTCTTGCTCAGCCTTGACATTAGTCGACTTGTGCTGCTGTGCTGAAAATGCAGTGTATACTTGTACATGTAGTAATACACAAGCTTTGCACTAACATACTTCTGTAGAGCATGTTTTGAGACTTAGAATTATTTCTGGCTCTCTGTATGTGTAATTTTTGCCTGTGTCTTAACTCATAATTACTGTAATGCTTATCTCTTGCTCCTCTCACATACACGGATGGACTGTGTAATTACTTTCTGAAGTCAAATGAGAGGGCTTTTCTCATGCCAACTAGTAATGCTGACCCAAGCTCAGTGTAATGATATGTCAAAGAGTGGCCAGATATATCATCTTTTCAAAACTGCAGGGTTGCTTTTGAGATCTTACAGTGATTCTTTTAATTTGGTGTCTTAGATGTGGGAGGGCAGATGGCGTGTCATTCCACATGATGTCCTCCCTGATTGGCTGAAGGATAATGATTTCCTGTTGCATGGGCACAGGCCACCCATGCCCTCCTTCAGAGCTTGTTTCAAGAGCATCTTCAGAATCCATACAGAAACGGGCAATATTTGGACACATCTTCTAGGTAAAACGCACTTACACCCAATACATTTCAAACGTGTTAAAACATGTATTTATTTTACTTCTAAAATTTGAATTATATAATTATATTTAAATGAAATAATTACATTTAAATGAAATAAGAACAAAAACTACTCCCACATGTAAACAATTATATTTAACATCACATTTAAATGTATTTTATATATTTATAATATACATAAACAAATGCACAAATATAAATATTAAATTTAAATAAAATTAGATTTAAATAGAAACGGAACAATAAATGGTTATTTTCTGCATGCTCTACTGCCACCTAGTGGAGAAATGTGGTCATTCTTCACATAACATTGAATGCAGAGGCTGGTATAAGGTCATGCTAAACATAATAGACTGTGGGCCTAGCTAACGGTATTGATCATGAGGGAAGATCGTAATGTGCAGCTATTGATCTTCTACACTTTTGGACTCGTGGTGTGACTGAGCCATAATGGACAAAACATGTTTGATGTTGATCTACTTTTAACCGCTAAGCTTTCTAACCCCCTGAAAAAGCTTTGAGTTCAGTTTGAATTAAATTTTACTCTTTGTACATTTTATTGATTTATTGCATTGACCTGTAGAGAGCATTTATTGCATGATTAGCATTTATAATGAGGTTTAACTCTAACACACTCATATGTAACCAGTATTTTTCTTGTCTACAGGCTGCCTGTTCTTTCTCTGTCTGGGCATTGTGTACATGTTCAGGCCCAATATGTCATTTGTGGCCCCATTCCAGGAGAAGATTGTCATCGGCGCGTTCTTCCTGGGGGCCATTCTCTGCCTGTCCTTCTCCTGGCTCTTTCACACAGTCTACTGCCACTCGGAGGGGGTGTCCCGTGTCTTCTCAAAGTAAGCACCTGCAACACTCACTGTATATATTTTTATTTTTATTGAAAGAGCGGCATGGCCATTTGTAACTTGAATGTGCAAGGCTTCCAGTTATTTTTTGCTGTATAAAACAGCTTATGCTGCTTGATGTTGCTAACTGGTATTTCTTGTATTATTTTATTGTAATTATAAACACACTGCTTTATAGTGCAAAGTTTTACCGTTTACTGCACTTTGTTATTCTTCTAGTTATTTAGCTATAGTGGCTAATAAATCTGAAGTCTCGCACATTCACAGAAAATGGCTTACTTCCACATTGCAAAATAAGGTGGATAGTGTTCCCAACGATTAGTGAATTTTAAACTAGGTGACACTTTATTAGAAGATTCTGTACTTTAAAATTAGTTGATGCACTAGGATCACTTTATGGCATATATTAATCTTGGTCAGTATTACATGGTAGATATAGTTCTTTTTTTTTAGTCCAAAACAACTGTTAATGCGTATTATGTTTATGTATAATATAATGTTAATATTTATTTTAACTTAAAAAAAATTATTTTATCTTGCTTAATTATTAAATATAGATTATTTTTAAACAAAGTTTAATACAGTCAAGAAAGTTGCTAAACATTTTTGCAATTTTGTTAAATTGCTCTTTAATTTGAGTAATTTAAAATTGTTTAATTCAAATTAATTTTTAATGAATTAATTTTTTATTATTTAAACAAGTTATGTAATGTAGATTTTTCTCTTAACCTCCTTTCTCTCATTTTTTTTCTATCACAGGTTAGACTACTCAGGCATTGCGTTCCTGATCATGGGCAGTTTTGTACCGTGGCTGTATTACTCTTTCTACTGCTCCCCTCAGCCCTGTTT
>JAUZSZ010000086.1:7208699-7223581 GCA_034780575.1 Labeobarbus marequensis
AAGTTTCTACTGGCACCAATGGGGGATTCTTTGTGTTTCTTCCTTGCCATGCTTTTTTTGATACTCAAAATGTTTAATAAAGGTTTAATAAAAGTTTATGTCCAATATCCGTCAGTCTGATTTTTATTTTTTTCATCCTTAGGACTTCTGAGGCCCTAATTTAATTCTGTCGACTGTAATTACCTACATATGATGTCTTTCGAACCGTAGGGATGCAGCGAAACCTCTCTTATCGGTTTAGAAACCTCTTGTGCTTTTATGAGAAAGCTTTATGTACATTCTAACAGAAGGTATTTGCTTGCTGTGTGAGAACAATAAAGCGTGAACCATAAAGGGTTTTTATTTGATTACAAAAAGCACTGCCAAAAATACATCAGGCACTTCATAGTGTGCTCCTAAAATTTGCGCCTAACTCCACCTGTCAGCAGTTTTGTCAAACTGAGCTTTTAAAACTCATTAGCCAAGTTCAGAAATATGTTTTGTAATTTGATATGCAGTTTGGTGGCCTGCTATTATTTTAGTCACACATTAGCGTATTTATTTTATTACCTTTTATACAGCTCATTATTGGCTATTAAATGCGACAAGATTACACACACTTTCCAGACGTCACTTATCACTCGACGTTTTTGACACGTCTAGTACATTATTGTCGACAGTCTGAAACAAAAGGCCTCTGTGTGAGTGTTTGGGAGTCTAGACAGGCCTTGTTAATGATGGTTGTTGAACTGGCCGGGAAAAGAAAAAAAAAATGATGGTTGTTGAACTCTCCTGTCTTCAGGGTTTAATGGGGTTATTTGAGTGGTGTGGTGGATTGGGGGCCCTGAAATTTGAGCCTGCTCATAAACGGCCCCCAAATCGAGCCAGAGGGACCATGCTGTTGCATATTAGCACTCTATTAAAGCAGACCCAATCCCCCAATGCAGCCCACAGCCTCTGTACCATGATCCCTCATGTTCACCACTAACAACAAACAGGTCGTCAAGCCAATTTACTGTTCTTGTGGAGCTAATCAGAACAATGACTTTCAAAACTGCCTTTGATTTTTGTGGGTTTTTGTGGTTTCCTTCTGGAAAATTCAAGGTTTTACGCGGTCTCTAGTTGGGCCAGGCTGGTCTGAATGCTTTATTTATTCTGTAGAATTTATATGAAGAAATGTTATGAGGATTGGAATCAAGGATACTGGACAATAAAAGCACCATCATGATGGCTTTGAGTGAGAAACAAACCAAAATAAAGTTGTAGAAGTTGAAATTTAACCTTGACATCCTAGATCCCTATTCAGTTTCATTATATTTTAGATAATATTTTTCTTGTAAGCTGGTATGAGCTGATTTTTCCAGCAGGGTTTATTGATAAACATCGGAAAGGACTATCAAAGGCATTTTCACTGTTGTATTTAACATAACATTGCCTTTTTCTGACAGTATAAGCAACATTGAACTATGGTAATGAAGTCAGACTCAAGTCGACAACACTCCCTCTCTTCCATTACAACCTTTGCCATCCTAATCATCGAGTACATCTTAAAGATGGGATTTGGAGTCATCCTCTGGCAAGAGCGTGAGAGATGAAAGTTAAATACAAGCCAAAATGATGGTTTAGACTGAAGGACTTCATCCAACAATTCCACTTCAATCAATTCTGAGGCCCACTGGACTGTTCAGCACTCTCTTTAATCACTGTGATCACTTTTATTTCTCCATTTGGACTATTTATTGAACATTTTCATTTTATCCAGCACCATGACCTGAAATAGTTTTGAAATGTGGCATGCCAGTTCAGGGATTTTTAAAGGAACAGTTTGCCAAAAAATGAAAATTGTTATTGTTTGCTCACACTCATGTTGTTCCAAATCTGTACGAGTTCTTTAATATGTGGAACGCAAAAGAACATCTTTTGAAAAATGCCTCCTTTGAAAGTCAAAGTCAGTGGGGTACCTATTGGACCCCATTGACTTTTATTATATAGACAAAAACAGTCATCTTTTGTGTTGTCCAAAAGAAAGTCAAACGGCTTCGAAATGAGAGTGAGTAAATGGTGTCAGGATTTTGGATTTTTGGGGAACTGTCATTTCTTCAACAATCCACTCATTTTGATTATATTCACTTCATCCTCTTCCTCTAAATCCACCCATGAGAAAGATGTCAGGGAAAGCTGTCATTCTCTGTCATGCTTAGACACCAACAGAGAGTGGTTTCTGCCGTTCAGGTGTGAAATTCCTCCTCAACTGAAGCTGAAGCCGAAGGGTTGAAGGAGTTCAACTGTTGTGCAAATGGATTACTATGGATTAATCAAGTATACAGAACTGAGAAACACTTCTTAGGGAAATGGGCGAATGGAAAATCTTCTCAGCTGTGATTGAACCACAACCAATTTCATCCTTGGGAATTAAGGAACACTTTATTCGAAATATCTTGCGAGTCTTTTGGTTGGGTTTAAGAGCTTGGAGATTATACCAAATGATAGTAGTTTTCAGCTACGCCTGCGTATTGGTAGTAAACAGCGTAGCGGTCCCTAAGGGAACAACATATAACTTCCCACCAACATCATCATTTCAGCCCTTCATAAGTTAGATAATGACAGAGAACTGCTGCCAACTTGACCCTGCACATGTTCGCTGAGAAACCTAAACCCTATCGCAATGCCAAGTTTGATGTGGCTGAAGGACCTAATTCAGAGGATGAACTTCGCCCTAGCGGTAAATGAATTGGTGTATTCTGAGCATTTTTGAGAGCTTATGGTGGAGGGTGGAGCGGAGACAACCATAGCAGGTGCAGTAGCATGAGAATTGCACATTCAGCAAGAAAAAACCCAAAGCTCAGGATTTTCAATGCAAAGTTAGTTTTTGGCTGCAAACTCTCTTTTGACACCAAAGTGACAACCCGCTACTGAAGCGCAAAGACTACATGAATCTTTTTTCACAGTGGAGTGAAACACATTTCTCTGGCAGCCCATAACGCAGATCTGTTGCACCTATGTGGCACAAAAGCTTGGCACGCTTTCGCATTTCCTCTTGCATCAAATCTTCAAAGGTCCCACTTCAAATCTCGCTAGGATATAGCGGGGCGCTCATATTATAACCAAACACATCTGGACTCACCACAAGACCTGGGAGGCCCTGAAAACACCACAAGGTCAGCCATATTGTCAAAGATTCAAAAATGTGACCTTGCTAAGAGGCTAATAACTGGGTTTTTTGATACAGTAATTGTAATATTGTTAGGGAGTATCTAGTCTCGCAGAACAACATATTTGAAGAATAAACTCTTTGCTTTGCAGCTTATTATTGATCCAAAGCAAACTAGACATGGTGAATATTGCTGATCGGCATGTAAAACAGCCAACTACTTTTCAATTTGTTTTTACATGGCATTTAGGGTTTATCAAAAAGAGTGTCAGTCCAAAACAAGACTTTGTAATGTGAATTTCTAAATTTCCAAAAGAATTTAATTAGCCTATAAAGAATTTCGGAAACTTAGGGAGGCTTGTGCATATTTACATATGTTTGCCACATTTTATGGTAGCACTAAGTGCCTCAAATGAAATGTCTCTAACCTGGCAAGTCCACTTTTTAATTCCTCCTCAACTGAACCTAATGAACCTAACCTTGATTCCATTAACAGTTCTCTCACATTCTTTCCTCAAAGCGGTAAAATATTCTGAAGGTGTTTTTTTTGTTTTTTCCACCACAGCAAAACCACTAGAGGATCTACAGCGCGACACGTACAGTGATTATTGTTGTCCGATTACTGAACAAATGACTCTTTTGTGTCGGTTAATGAATCATAAACATGGAGCGCAACCAGTGTATTCCGTTTCCTGAACAATTAGGCTACTATTATGTAGTTCTCTTTAATGAATCATAAACATAGAACGCAACCAGCGTATTCCGTTTTCTGAACAATGACTCTTATGAGTCGATTCTTTTAATAAATCATAAACATGGAGCTCAACCAGTGTATTATTACGTTTCCTGAACAATGGCTCTTATGAGTCGATTCTTTTAATAAATCATAAACATGGAGCTCAACCAGTGTATTATTACGTTTCCTGAACAATGACTCTTATGAGTCGATTATTTTTAATGAATCATAAACATGGAGCTCAAACAGTGTATTCTGTTTCCTGAACAATGACTCTTATGAGTTGATTATTTTTAATGAATCATAAACATGGAGCTCAAACAGTGTATTCTGTTTCCTGAACAATGACTCTTATGAGTCGATTCTTTTAATAAATCATAACCGTAGAGCTCAACCAGTGTCGTCCTCTTATGATGAGTCATTCTTTTTAATTAATCAAACGCATAAAATGTACTATTAACTGTTTTATTTTGTACAGTAAGAGTGAGACTTGAGTCAGTGTAGTTACTGACTGGTTATTTACATAACAACACCTTATGAATTTTGCCAGTAGTGTTTTATGAAAATTAGTTTCACTGTTGTTTAGTATTCAGTATATGTACTTCGTGGCAGTTATTTAATTACATTTATGCCAACTTTGAAAGGTTTTTAAGACAAAATTCTCTATTTTGGCAATGGATTTGAATTTTATTACATCAAAAGTAGTAAAAGAATCATAATGGATCTGTTCAAGAACCAAATTGATTAAATTCTTTATGATTTCCATTCATAAGCATGGACATGACTTGTTCCCATGTATTCTTTTACAGGTTTAAAGCCGTCCCTTGGCATTACTGGCATCAGGCTCTACCAACTGAGCTACAGTAGCCATAAATGGTTTCAAACTGCACAGTAGCTCACACACAAACTTAGTCATTGTTTATCCAAAGATGAGGGATCACATTCAGCCTCTACTTATTTTGAATAAGGCCCATTAAACCCCCTCAGGATTTAAGGACCATTGTAATTGAACAAATCCCCTATAAGAAGCCGTGAGCAGGGCCGTGCGGTGCAGGATCTGAGAAAGATTTGATGTTTTCCTATAGATCATCTTAGCATAAAGTGCTGGAAACCATGCCAAATGAGGAGGAACAGCTGTGTTAAAAAGATCCCTTTAACAACTGACAACATTTTCACTCAAGTTTAATGATTATGTGGAGACTAAGACAGTGACAAATTGGCCACTAAGGGTTTCAGTTTCGGCTTTATTGAGAAAACAGAGGAGAGAGATAGAGAGAGAGTATGTGAGCGTGTTCTCCAGGGAGCGCATTGATCCGACAGTTCACTTGGTTTGGATTTTTCCCATTTACAGTGCGAGGGTCCGACCCAGTGACCCGGCAGAGTCCGTCCTGAATACAGAGGAGGAATAAATAAATAAATTAAACTGGATAGTTCGAGAATGTTTGTGAGCCCAAGAAAGTGACCGGATGCGCGCTGAAAACAAATACGGCAACATTGAACCAATGTAGACACTGATTATTAAACAGGCACATAGAGCAACAGGTAAGCCATGTGTGGATGGTGAGCCTAGCCATTCTGTACTACATTGTGTAGCTAAGTTAGCTAAATATGATAAAAACCTCCATCTGGGGAAGTGCACAGCTGGAAACATGAATCCTAAATAAAGCAAATCATGTTTTGTATTTCCAAAAATTAAAAATGCTGCATGCAATGTGAGTGAGCTGTACTACATGTGATAGAGTGACAGTTTGAAAGGCACTGTGCCTGCTAATGTGGGCGCTAATGCGTGTATTAGCGTGGCTGTCGTGTGGGCGCTAATGAGGCTGTACCGTGTTTGTTGTTACAGAACAAATGAAATAAACAGTTTATAAAGCGAGAAACCATTGAGGAACGCTTTGTTTTCAAAGCTGATGATTCAAAAATGAAGTTCACACTTGAGGGATTCGTTTCACTTCAGATTCCTTTCCTGTTCTGGCGAAGAGGAGAGCAGAGATCTTCACATAAACCAAGGTTTTGTGTCTTTATGAAAGATAACATGCTAAATTTATCTACTGGAATCTCTGGCATGTAAATCCCAGTTTTTGTCCTAACCAGCCAGTCAGTTACCATAATTAGGCTACTAAATGAGTTAAAAGAAATGAGTTTTGTAATTTCAGGTTTTCCATTTTTATCTTTTTTTAAACGCTTTTTTTCATTTTTTGGGATTTAGGAAAAGCAGTGTGAGAAAGGAATAGCTGTACTGCATAGAGAGGTTCATAACGTGGCTTGGTTTTAAAATATATTTTTCTTCTCCTTTGCTTTTTTGCCACGTTTTACCCTCTGCATCACTAGGGTGCTGCCACAAGTGTGTGTGAATGTGTGTGTGGTCTTCATTAAAGACCCTGCTGTAAAGGACTTAAAATCCTGCTAATCAGCACTCACTTATTCAGGCCAAATAAACCCAGGACTTTTCCTAAAAAGCAAAGAGAAAGCAAACAGGAGCCTTTAGCCAGAGTCAAGATTTGCTACGGACAAAGCCATTGAGAAAAAGCACTAGGACGCACCCACTTGTGGCCATCACGCTCATAAATAAGCAATTTTTATAATTTTCGGGCACCGTCAAAGCAAATTAGGATCATAAAAGACAGCTTGCTAAATTAAAGGGTATTCCTTTGAACTCAAATTGGGAAAGACGTTTAAATCATCTAATGGATGGAACAGATTTGCCTGCTTTTTCTCTCTCTCTCTCTCTCTTTCTCTCAAACGCACACCACTGTGTGAAACTTTCCCATGAGAACAGCTCAGAAAACAAAGTCCTGCCCGTTTCCATACACCCGTCACAAAACAACCAGCAAGGTATCCCAGCAACAGTGTTCTGCATATGAGGCAAGAAGAAATATGAACGAATTATGACAATTAAACCTCAGAAAGTCTCTAGCTCTAAGCTGATTTCCTCTCCTGGAAACAAAATATTAAGTCTTTCTCATCTCTATTTCACACAGTAATTCAAATAATATTATAACGTGCTGCTCGCAGCAACTTTTTCCATCATAAACAAATACAAAATAAAACAAAACACCCAAAATCCTACTTTAAGAAGACCAACCAAGGGAGGAGGGGTTGTGGGAGCAGTGTGCTTGAGGCCAACCCGCAGTTACCTCTGACCTCCCGATTGCTACAGATGCTCCCTGACTGACCCAGTGGGCAGAGCCCCTGCCTGCAACTCACATTTGGACACGCCCCCCTCAGGAAGGGGGCCTCTTTTTTTGTCGTCTTATTTTAGTGTGCACCTTTAAATATGCACTGTATAAATACACACACAAAGGCCGTCTGAGTATGGGAGAGAAGCAAGGGAACTTCCAAAGGGAACATGAAATTAGAAGTGGGGAATTGAAGTCAGAACAAGTCTGATTGTATCTCGAGTCTTATTATTAGTCTAGGTGCTCCTTTCTGTGAAGCTTCAATAATGGCGGCGGCTGGCTGAGTATATTAATAGATAAACCATTTGAGCAGGTATAGCTCAGAATCTGTCATATTGCTTTTGATGTTTGGGAACAGGAGCCTTTACACTGAAAATGTACAATTCAATGGGCAAGTACATCAGACTTTCAAAGTGGTCCACATTTGCAGTTGACCAATAGCTCCTTAGTCTCATCTTGAAATAAAGCAACCGTCCCTGCGGATATAAATACAATTTTACATTTGAGTGCTCAGTTGATTCCCCCGCCTGTGTCTTTCAGCGACAGCCCTTCTCCCGCTCAACCTTGTTGAACAAGCTTGGAATGTGTGCGTAGCTGTGTATGTGTGTTTATTGCAGTTTTAGGTAGCTGGGAATAGAGTAGTTGAACATTAGAAAGTCCAGTTTGTAGAGTTGGTACAGCTGGCCTTGTTGCTGAGAGCTGATGTTGTTGAAAAACATGGCTGCCATTTGGTCAGTGGTACGAGTTGATTTGGCGTACGTCGGGAAGCGCAAGGAGTCGCCCAGCCCTGCCAGTTTGAGCACGTAGTTGGCGTCCTCCTCCAGAGTCTCGTACTTGCCCACCAGGTCGTAGTGAATGTGGCAGGGGTGGCAGAGCGAGTAAACCGTCTGCCAGTGTTCATTGAGTGGAGCTTCTCTTTGAGTGCCTGGGTCCACCAGGTACTCTGCGAACTCTTGGAACTTCACATCGGCGCCGCTCTGCAGCGCCTCAGTTGTTGCGTTCTTGCGGTACCGCCGCACAATCTTCGTCCCGTAGCGTTTGTGAAACGAGGTGTTGTACCGGAGCGTGAATTTGTTACGGTAGGCTGACACCAACCGCTCAAAGGGCTCACGCACAAAGAGGAACTTGAGGTAGCTCTTGAGCCGGTGGTTGATGTCGGGAATGCTGTACTGGTTGAGGGTCTTGAGGTTGGAGGGCACGTGGGCCTCGTTGGACGGGATCTCCATGGGATCACTGTACTTGCCCCGGCCGCTCAGCACCATCATGACCCGCTTCCAGTTGGTGCAGGCCACTTTGGGGACGTAGCAGTAGATGAGCTCGTGCTCCTCGTCCACCACCAGGTGCTTGAGGTCGCTGGGGGTCAGGACACGGCGCTTGCGGCTGGATGCACTGTAGGCGCGACATGTGTCTGCCACTTGATCCCGCCGGGCCTGATGCAACACCGCCGCTGCAGAAAACTCAGCCTGAGAAAGAGAAGAAGAAAAGGTGATGGTATTAATGAGAAAATAGATAAAGTAGGTCGAATGGTAGAGCATAGCTCTGGGGCATCCTGTTCTGCTCCTGGAGGGCCAATGTCCTGAGTTGTTTAACTCCAACCAGGTCCAACACACTTGGCTGGAAGTTTCTAGTGAGTCTGAAGATCTTGATTGCTTTAGTTCAGGTTTGTTTAATTAGGTTTGGAGCTAAACTCTGCAGGACAATGGTCCTCCAGGAACAGGTTTGGACACCCCTGGCATAGCCAGAGCAATGTCAAGATCATGGGTTTGATTCTCAAGAAATGCATGAACTGATAAAATGTAGATATTCAATGCAATATAAGTGGCTTTAGATAAAAGCGTCAGCCAAATGCATGAATGTGAATATAAATATAAAGACTCATTTCCAATGTGCCATTTAAAGCACTTTAAAGACCATACAGTAAATCAGCAGGCTGCCATAAAGGGGAAAGTTTCGCACCAGATAATATTATCCTTTACAGCAGGGACACTTAATTCTGTTCCCAGAGATCTTCCTCCCTGCCAATTTTAGTTTTAACCCTTTACGTTTACTGCAACATCCTATCATTTCAAATAATAAGTGTGTTTAATTAGAGTAACTTAACTTCGCAGGAAAGTAGATCTGTGTGATAAAAATATTAAAACATCCTAAATACATAATTGACTATAGTGTCACATTACTGAAGCCAAAGCAAATTATTAAAATCTTATCTTGAGACTATTTAATTTGTGTTAAGCTGATTTTGATTTCCTACTTTTTATAACTGCCTGTCAATAAAGTGACATTAGAATTTTGACACATTTTTAAAAATACAAAATTTAAAGTTTAATTTTAAATTAACTTTTGCAATCTTAAAAAATACATTTACTTTGATATAAGATACTGTGCTTCATTTGAGCCAAATTATAACAGTAATATCTGTGGATAAAACAATCACTGAATGCACTGCTTCAAACTGAGGGAACAATTCATCCAAGGCATCAGATAAAAGTGATTATTTTTTTATTACATTTCTAAATATTATATGAAACAAAAACAAAAATTTTATTGCAGCAATATTGTGCATCTAACTTCAAGTTCTTCAAGTTTATCAGGTTCAAATATTGTGAAAATACTTTCCAAAAGTGTTGAATCAAATTAAAATGGACTATTTTACCCAATATTTGTGCACGCTTTTTGTTATTAGCTTAGCATCACATAAATGTCAAATTCTATTGCAGTCAGTTGTAAGTGCTATTTTGTGCTGTTTATCCTATTAAAGAGTGCTCGTAAAATCCTGAACTTCTTCCAGTCCATCTCACCACATCAAACAAACCCAAGACTTGTGAAAAGTACTGCTGAAGGCCTGAGGCAGTGAAAGCGGAATCTTGCTGAGCTGTGTTGACCCTTCCTTCAATCTGCTCAATAGGGGCCAAAAGTTAAAGGTCAGTCTTAGAGGTCAGTGGTGAATTTATGACTAACAATGCAGTATTTAGCATATATGCAGGAGGTTTTCTAGTAATTCAGACATGCACTGGAATACTGGAAATTCTATCTATCTATCTATCTATCTATCTATCTATCTATCTATCTATCTATCTATCTATCTATCTATCTATCTATCTATCTTTTTTGTGTGAACTATTCCCATTTGAGATATCTTTAGTAGTTGAAATCAATATCTCTATCTACGGTTTCACTCGGTTTCATCAGGTTTCTTCATGTTGGATGTAATCTAACATTTACAAAGAGAACAGCACTGTACACTTCTCCAAAATCATTATTCAAACCTACAGCAACCCACATACTCTCTCTCTCTCTCTCTCTCTCTCTCTCTCTCTCTCTCTGTGTGTGTGTGTGTGTCTCAGCCTCTTTCGCTCTCTTTTATACACACCCACTCTCATCAGTTTAAACGCTCTATTCCAGTGGAATTTTCCCAGAGTTTGTGGCCGGTATCTCTGACAGGTTCTAAGATTCTTTGAATAAAGAGCCATTGCATCACCTTTTTAGCAGATAAATTAATATGGAAACTGAAACCACGTCTTTGCAGATAGAGAATGCAAGATTATGTTGTGTAGACATTTATTCTTAAAGGGACAGTTCACGGAAAAAATACAATTTTGTCATTTTCTCTCCCTCATGTCATGTTAAACCTTTATGACTTTGTTTCTTCTGCAAAATTACTTTCTTTAGTCTTCTGCAGCTTTGTAAAATATATCACAAAAGTCCTGATATTGTACTTTTATGGTGCTTTTTGTCATTTTTAAAGCTTGTTAGCGTTAATCTTTATCTGCTTTTATTTAACGGAAAAGAGCAGCATTAACACTCAACTAAGCATCTACTTTTGTGTTCCACAGATGGAAGAAAGTCATACAGGTTTGGAATGACATGAGGGTGAGTAAATGATAACAATTTCCATTTTTGCATGGGCTATTCCTCTAAATTTTAAAAGTTTAGGAGACAGGCAGCATGAAAGAATTACTTGCAATGAATAATCATAAGTAAATTAACTCTCTCTTCCTCTCGGTAGCTCCGTAAAATTGTTAAAACTACACACTGAGCCTCATCATAGCAGAAAAGCGTCTGTATTTGGCAGAGACGTTCAAAACGCTGAGAGCTTTTCTGGGAATCGCAGTCTCTTTATACATATATAGCTAATGATATAGTGTCCACTCCAGTTCCTGCAGACACGTCAGGACTTTGGTAATAGAAAACCTTGATATAAAAGCTTGAGCGGATTTTCCCACTATATGCCCTGAACTCCATTATGCAGGGGTAGAGATAGGAGAAATGGGGTCGTAAGAGGTAAAAAAGGAGGTGAAGAGCAGTAAATGTGTGGCAAATTAAGGTTGGATGGCTCCTGGTTTAGCCACTTTTCTCTTTCACTGAAAAACCTCTGCGGGTCCATTTTCTACAAACCAGTTTTCTGCTATTTTTCATGCCTTCCTCTCTCTTCTCCTCTCTCTCTGATCTGTAATGCAATCGACCATGGCATCTCCACAACCGTACATCCACAGGGCCAGTTCAAAGCGCAGAGAGTGTGTGTGTGATCGTGAGCTGTGTGTTGAGAGGGCTAACAACAGCTACACGTGTCAATGACCAAAGCTACATTCAGTCAGTCTGTGTTTTGGAATGAAAGTCATATTTACCTACAGATGTGACTCTCAAATAACCCTGTTCATACAGCATCTCCAGTACTTTTTTGGTAATTTTTTTTTTTACAATTGCAGTGCAGCAGTGTTGTGCATCTAACTTTGAATTCATCAATTCAGGTTCAAATATTTGTTTCATATAGATTAACTGATCAAATAAATTATTTTAAATGCATTCATAAATATGTCAAATAAATATTAATTTTATTGCAGCAATGTTGTGCATCTAAAGTATAAATCATTTTTACAGATATATTTTTAAGTTTTTATTAAATAATTTTTTTAAATAATTTTTTTTAAAAATATTTAAGTAAATATATTTTTTTTTATTGCAGCAGTGTTGTACATCTAAAATTATTTGAACTTTATATAATTATTTATTCATTATCTATTAATATTGATTCATTTTCAAAATACTTTAGAAGATATTTTGTAATAATTTTTTATTGCGGCAATGTTGTGCAACTGTAAAATCATGTGATACACACACACACACACAAACACTTTTCCGCCATTCATCTCTCCTCTCTACACTGTAAAAAATAAAAGTGGTTTCAACTTGAAATAATTTGTTACCCGGCTGCCTTAAAATTGAAAAAAGTTTAGTCAACACAAATATCTAAGTTGTCACTTACAACTTAACATTTCAAGTTGACTAAACTTATTTGAGTTGACTAAACATAAAATTTTAAGGCAGCTGGGTAACAAATTATTTTAAGTTGACTCATTTTTTTACAATGTAAAATAATGGCTATAAAAAACAGTGATTGAAAAAAATCTGAACGTAACGTACCATCAAAATTCATATCTGAGTTCAGAATATTTAAGTGAGTCACTTTGTTTATAACTGAACCGTGTGTGAACAGAACCAGACTGTAACTCAGGCTATACCGTCCACAGATTTTGTTATCTATTCCCGCCTGTTTCTCTCCTGCACTCACACAGACAGATCCAGCATCAATCATCAACACGCACTTTTACCTCGTTATCACAGAGCAGACAACGATGCTAAGATATATGGGCTTTCTCTCGGCCTATCTTTCTTTGTTTCTCTCTCTCTCCCTCCCTCAGTATCTCTTTCTCAGACAAAAACACACGTTCACATGGTGCTCTGTCAGTCTGTAGATGCCCTGAGCTAATTTATTCCCAGTACACCAACACAGCTAGCTGCTCTCCACCGCAATTAGATAGCTGGAATGCATTCACATTACAATAACACCAGAACCACACACACACACACACACACACACACACACAGATGCCCACTGAAACTCTGCCAGAGGTTTGTGGGAAAGAAAAACAGACATATTTGCATTCAGTGGCAAAATGCATTAGTAAAGATTCTGCATTATGAATGATTTAATAAACGAATATGTCGAATAGCGACTGATATGTCGAATAGGCTACTGATATGATTTTAACCATATTTTTTTCCCCCAAAAGTATCCTTAAATTCTTTACGTGTTAAATTTTAATGAGGAAAAAATGACTGCACGCACCTTTAATGAGATTCAAATCACACAGTAAAACACACAGCTGGCAGTAGCCTGCGGTAATTGTAACATTTTGTCAAGTCGATACGCTACAACAGAGCATTGAGAGCAGATTTGCGTGAGTGTGTCTGAGGTATGCTTGTGTTTGTGTGCGGTACATTTATTTTTACCACGTTCAGGCTTTCCTGAAATAGAGAAAATGCAAAACACCGTAAGAAGCAAACATAAACAGCACCGGGAGCAAAGCACTAATAATCACACATTCAAAGCGTCTGTTTGCCCACCAGAGAGAGCGGTGGGATGTTTCTTAAATATATTGGCACTTTTGGCCATGTGGAAGTTTAGGAAGTAAACTCTAGAAAATATTTTCGCACTCTAATTTACTTAATTTGTCTTTAATAATGTTCATCCTTGAAAATAAATGGATTGCAAGCAGAATTCTGTCATTTTTGTTATAAAAATCATAAGTGTCATGTAAAACAAAATCTCAAATGATACAAATGACATTGATGGAAATTACATTTAAACATTTTCGTTTTGCTGAGTCTATTTTCAATAGATAGCTATTTCAATTGATATATTATTAAATATTTAATAAACAAATATTATTATTAAACATACAGTATAATGGATTTTCAAAATTTAACACAGAGTCTTACTGAAAGTTCAAGTCTGTTAGTTTGCATAAAAATGAACCTGTGCCCACATAGTTAAAGAAACACCCACTAATGTCTCACTGAAAGTTTGCTGCTGCTTTTTAGGAGATTGATTCTCGGTCACTCAGGTTGTGATTTGACCCTGTGACCGCGACGGCCTCAGAAGCTCTCAGACGAGCTCTTATAAGAGTGAGATGAATTATTAAAGAAAGTCAAAGCCTTGCCTCTCTCATCCTTTCCTCCATCTGTCCTCATACTGAGATTTATCATCCATTTATATGAGCTCTGAGAGGGAGATTAGCACACTCAAAGGGCTGAAGTTTAACAGAAAATAAATTTGATATCCTTACTGGAGACCTCCACAATAAAATGAAAAGACTGAGTACAATTTTATTTTAAAAGTCTGCACTTCTGTTCGGATAAGATATGCATTAACATTTGTATTATATTATATTATATTATAACATGCATGTAATATGGTAATATGTTATATTAAAAAATTGTGGTAACACTTAAAGCCTTTCTGTATAATGCATTATAAAAGTAGGTTTAATGCATTAATTATCCCTTTGTAATGCACATTATAATGCACTGAATAACTGTAACCACGGTTAATACATTATAACACTTATCAATTCATTGTTACACTTTGCATTTTAAAAGATATCATGATACATCTTTCCATGATTTTTGGCTGAATAGGAATTACAAAATTAATTAAAATTGAAAAAAAACAAACTTTTTCCCTAAATACAAATCTTTTGAACAATATAAATGCCAATTCAATGTGTCCTTGCTGAATACAAGTATTAAATAAATAAAAACAAAAATAGTAATAAAAATGTATATTCCTCTTATATCTTACATAACTTTTGAATGGTAGTGTATCATGGTTTCACAAAACTATTAAGCACATTTATAATACCTTTATAATAATCAGAAATATTTCTTGACAACCTAATCAGGATATTAAAATGATTTCTAACGGATCTGTGACACTGAAGACTGAAGTAAAGGAATAATTTAAAATGTTTTAAAATAGAAAGCAATTACTTTAAAT
>JAUZSZ010000086.1:7230469-7241201 GCA_034780575.1 Labeobarbus marequensis
TTTACTTAATATCCTAATGATTTTTGGCATAAAAGAAAAATCGATCATTTTGACCCATACAATGTATTTTTGGCTATAAATATACCCCAGCGACTTAAGACTGGTTTTGTCTTTCCGTCTTTTTTTTTATTAAGGTATTGCATCACTATAATTATGCTGCATTTTAAGGTACAATATCGTTGATGATCTCACAAAGCTTAGAATTTTTTTAAAAAGTATATGATAAAGCAGATTTCCCAGAATGCACTGCGATTGAAATAAGTAAATAAATAAATAAAAATAAAGATAAAAGTAAAAAAACCGCTAAAGTAATCCCGGAATGCGCTGAAGCGATTTCAATTAAAGAACTCAAGGTGGTGGACGAGTCAAGAGAAATACCTGTCAATATCAAAAAGAATGAAGATTAAATTCTGTATTTTTGTTTACTAGAGTATTTTATCTTCATAATCATGCTGTCTTCTAAGACAAAAGAAGCTTGACAAGCTCATGCATTTTGGCATAAACTAAATGTACAAGATAAGGCATATATGCACTGCAACGAGATGGCGATTTGAGAGCAATGCCAATTAGAATTATACTGTTTTATAATAAAGCATCTGCTGTTTTTATACGTATGCGTATTAGGTTAACATCAAGAGTTTCCTGTGTGCTTCCCTTAAGGGGATGTTTGTTTCTATACAGAGCTTTCAAAATCAGTCACTTGTGAGATTATTTCAGAACGTATGTGTCGGTTTTCCCACAACGCATCACATTGTTAAAGTCTCTAACAAGCCAAATAAAGCTGATGAAATACTTTATCTAGTGATGATTTTTATGATCATGCTTATTTGCTGAATTTCCACACACCGCTAGCCTTAAAGCCGAGCTGCACATCTCTCGGGGTGTCCTCATTAGGGCCGACACGGTAACATTTATCGAGCAGATGATTCTTGGACTGTCCTGCCCATTCACACAGAAAGAGAGCGGAAGCGTTCGGCGGATGAGCGAAAGTCTCATTACCCAGCAGGCTCAGTAAAAGCCAAACAGAGGCACATTACAGCCTGACTAAAGAGCTTTACTGAGGGCGAACAGCCTGTAAAAGAATAAGAGCGAGACAGAGAGAGAGAGAGAATAATCTACTATAATAGTCTCAGGGTAATAGTGTTAGTACCTGTCACAGTTTCTGGTGGAATAATAAAAGCTGTGTTGTGTTTTACTGCACGCTGTATGTATATACAGTGTGATGCTTGTTGAACATTACAGCATCACACTGTATAAGTATTCTAGTCTATTAAGTGCACTCTTCAGCTTTATCTGAGTGCCTACAGTAACCTGAATCTCCTGTATAGTGTTTCTATAGTCCGCATGAATGTGGCTGCTTTCACAATAAAGCTACTTGAACTTACATGCAACCGTGTGTGAGCCGAGGGTATTGAAATTCACAAGATAAGCAACAGCCTTTCTAAATGTACCCCGTAAAAGTGTCTCCAAAAAAACTCAATGGGACTCTGTTGCCTTCCTGCATATCGCATGGCAAATCCTGCACGAGTGGTCAGAAAGAAAGCCTCATATTTGTGGAAAAAATGAATGGAACTTTACATGTGCTGCTGCATATGGAAACATAGTCTAAATGTACTGTACATGTATTCAGACTCACTTAGAATCCACCGGGGATTGAGTTCAGTTTAAAAGCTTGAATTTACATCAGAACAGGTGTGTGTGTCTCAGGTTTTGTCTACACTGTGGGGAGCAAATGTTCCTACGAGGATAGTAAAACCTGAAATTAACTCCATGTGAAGAGCAGCCAATGGTTACAAAGAGTAAAACGGGTTATTAAACATATTAAATAACATCTAATGAGAGTTAAAGGAATTTTCCGGGTTCAGTACAAGTTAATCTCAGTTCACAACATTTGTAGCATAAAAAAACCAAGGTTACAGAGATTCATTTACAATGGAAGTGAATGAGGCCAAATTTTTTGAGGTCTTGGCAGAAATGTGAAGCTTAAAATTTATAAAAGCATTTTACAATGACTTATTCTTTTAAGACTTGTGTATTTTTGAGCTGCAAACCTGCTTCAATCTTTTTTTTTTACAATCATTTTAGAGTTTATAGTGTTCTGCTGAAATGCCAATGAAGTTGTAAAACTGGATACAAGTTTACAAGAAAAGGTTAGTAGGTGATTTTTTTCACATTAAAATCATGTTTATATGCATATTGTCAGACATTTTGAGTTCGAGTTCAACATTTGTAGCATAAAACATCAAGGTTATAGTGATGCACTTACAATATGAATGGGGACAATTTCTGGAGGCCTTAAAAGGCAGAAAAGTGGAGAAAAGCTTACAATTTTATAAAAGCACTTCAATTGATTCTCCTGTTCAAACGTGTGTATTTTTGAGCTGTTTAAATCATAATTATTAAATCATTTTGTGGTTTTAGGTTTTATGGCGTTTATATGTCATGGAAAAAAGGTTAGTAAGTGATTTTGTTCACATTAAAATCATTTCTGAGCTGTAAACCTGTTTAAATCATAATTTTTATAATCATTTTGTGGTTTTAGGGTTTAGATGTTCCAGTGACATGGCAATGAAGTTGTTAAACTATATATAAGTTTACAAGTTTCACATTAAAATTGTGTTAACATGCATATTATATTCCGGGTTCAATCCAAATTTCAACTCAAATGACATTTGTAGAATAAAAATCAAGGCTGCGGTAATGCATTTACAATGGAAGTGAATGGGGCCCATTTTTGGAGGACTTGAAGGCAGAAAAGTGACACTTATAATTTTATAAAAGCGCTTGTGTATTATTTGAACCATAAACTGCATATAAATTTACACAGAAATGTTAGTACATGATTATTTACGCTAATACCATGTTAACACACGTATATTTTTTACATCATAATAATCCAGGTTCAGCACAAATTAACCTTAATCAACATTTGTTGCATAAAAAAATCATTTTTGCAGTCACTTTAGGGTTTATGTTGTTCTGTTGCCATAGCAAAGAAGGTGTAAAACTGGATATAATTTTACAAAAAGTTATTTTTTTCACACGCATGTTGTTTATAGTGTGTGTCTATACTATTAAAACAGCGAGTATTTCAACATTTTATTGACGTTTTATTGATTGACTTCCATTGTCTGTAACTGTAACCTAAATTTTACTTTTTTAAAGAAAAGGAAGGACAAGTGGAAATTCATTTATGGTAATCAAAATTGTGCCACAAATGCTATTTATTGAGCTTAACTTGTTCTGAACCCAGAATATGTCTTTAAGGAATAGAAAATATCATTAGCTCAGTAGAAATACGTTTGAAGTCAATAAAAATACGTGTGTGTGTGTGTGTGTGTGTATTGCCAGACTAGACCACCAACTGCTTGTGCTGTGACATTTCAGAGCTGTCTGCTTCCTTTACGTGCAAAACGTTCTGACAGCGCCGAGCCTGATTTCTCAAGGTGAAAGAGTTTTTGAACATGAGATGAAAACAAACTATTACAGCTACAGCCTCTTTCTCTGTTTTCTGGAACAGGTCGGTTGGCTGACAAAGAACAGACGAGGTATGCGATCAATCACTGAAAGGTGGAGGTGGGTGGAAACGTGCAGGAAGGTGAGCGTGAGAAATAAAGACAGAGAGAGGGGTGAAATTAAACCGGATGAAATCAATCCTCACATTAATGTTGGCTTTGTGGCGGAGCGGATCTGCTCAGCTAAGCTCAAGATGCGCATGTTTTACATTGGAAATGAAATGTGAGTGCTCTTATGTGTTTCCATAGTAACATACTCAGGCATTCCAAAGAAGGTCCAGAGGTTATTCCTGACCTCAAGAGAGGACCAGAAACTTATAGACCCATGAAATCAAATTTGACTCAGTTTACTTTTCTAATACATGTTTCTGAGCTTATTGTGAACTATTCATTGGTGCGTTTTATTCTGGATAAAAAAAAGTTTGTCTTAGTAATGTTTCATAACTCACTCGGCCACAGAAATGACTTTGCTTTTGATCTGTGATCATTAATCCCTCTTAATTTTTTTAGATTTGTATTTTCCCACTCGTGTCTTCATTCTGGTATCTAACATCCATATTTCACAGTCCTATCAATTCCAGTTAATTTCTGATTTATTCACAGGATTTCAGATTTAATTTAAACTGCTTGTGAACACAATTTTTGAAACTAAAAAAATATATATTTTTCAAATAGTAAATAAAACAAAGTTTGTTTTACAATTTTTCGTTTTACAAAATTTCAAAAAATTTGTGTTAATTGCTGTTTCTTTGTAATTAATTGTGAATTTTATTAGCAATTTCTGAGTGAACACTGTTTCTACACCAAAATTTGTTTTCAGTGTATGTGCTCCTCTATATTCTAGTGTATTAAAAAGGAAAAAATAGAAAAGAAAAGAAAAATATATAATTGGTGTAAACCATTAGAAAATTATATTTTACTTATTAATATTTACTTTAAAATATTATTAATAGGTTTGTACCGTAAAAATCTTATCTTACCATATACTGTAAAAATTATAAATAGTTTAGGATCATATTATGGAATTTTACTGTAAGATTTGTGATTTTTGCTAGTAAAAATATGAATTACTATATTATTTAGTTAAAATCTATATATGCAATTAATAAGAAAATACATGTACATATTGTTAAAATTATATATTATAAAATTATAATTTTATAGTATATAAATAATATAGAATGTTTACTATAATATAGAATTTATAATATATAAAATATTATATATAGTTAAAATATGAGCCACATTTATCATTTAAAGTGAAAAACAATAAAACAACATTCCCAGAAGTTCCTGCGTGGAATACTGCATATATTTTTATTTTTATTTATTAAATTTTTTTGTTAACAGCTGCGTACATTTGAATGTTTTTTGTTATATTTCATGTTATTTAGTGAATGTTACTTGTGTTACTTTGATTTTTTTTACTTTGGTTTATGAACACTCATTGTCACCATATTTTTTATAACATTTTCACCACATTTTACTGTATTATTTTTCCCCCCGAATATTTTCACTGTGTAATCCAATAGACTGATATGTGTGGCATAAGATCCAGCGTACTGATACCTGTGTGGGATTGTACAGCTCCTGCAGGGCGTTTCTAGAGCCTTTCCGGCAGCAGCCCTCCGCTGCGAACGGGTTCCGCCTCATAACTGCAACAAAAACAAAGAGAGAGAGAAAGAGAGAGACGGACAGTTAGAGTAGCCAATCAGAGACTGACAGGAGCAAAATCAACCAATCTTGACAAGGCGGGCTTCACTGAAGCGATGTGCAGTGTTCATATGGCCACTTCAACACACACATTTGTCTGAATGGATGCCCTCAGTAAAAGGGCAAGTCTTTAATAATGCAAAGCCGTAAAGCCATCCAACAAATCTCCATATAAACAATACATTTAATTCCAAGTCACTGCCTCAAAACACACACACATCTCTAGAGTGTGTATGTTGCAATGGATGAATAATTTAAGCATGGTAATGCATGTGTAGACGCTCTGCCATGTCGTAACTGACAGTAATAGTTTTATACAGTTTGTCTCTCAGCAGCTAGTCCGCAGAGAGTGACCGGCACTGCTGAAATTACACTACATGAAAGCTAATGACCAGCATCGCTGAAATGGTGCCCTATGAAAGCATTCTCTGTGCTAAGATTGAGACTGACAGATTTAGTACTATATAGGTTCATTTATTTGCTTTCATGTTATTGACTTATAGTGTGTATTTGTGTTATGTTAAGAGTAGTATGTGTTTGTGCACACAGAAAGCATTGTTTGAAATTGAGTTAATGCCTGTAAGTGCACAGCGTTCTCAGAGCGTTTGATGTCTTACTGTTTAATCCAGCTCGAGGTAAGGGAACCGAATGAAACCGAGACCGCTGGGAACGAGAGATGAAAGGAAAACCAGAGTGACGGAGGAACAGAAAGGATGTGTTAATGAGGGATGGAGAGACTTTTGGACAAGAAACAGACAGTTTGGATCAGGGGGTCGACAACCTGAGGGGTTGTCATTAGCGCACCAGTAATAGCGAGAGATGGCTTTCTGTGATTTAATTGGCTGATTTAGAAATGTTCAAATCCCTCACATCTGCATGCCAGTTTTTCGCTAACTCATAGGAGGAAGTAATCCTTCCTCATAATCCTGCGGTCTGTTTTATTTAGTGTAAATACGCTCGCATGGAATCCGAACCTGACATTCAGGGTCTGCACATCCCTTACCACTTCCGTGTATGTTAGGTGTTTTGGCAAATTTTCTCAAGTAGAACAGATCAAAAAGTGTGGGAAAAGTATGCAGATTCTGTCTGAGCCAAGTTATGAAGCCAAAAACAAGTTTCATCTTGTCATATATGACACTTCACGTCAAAAGGGTGGTCAGCCACTTGTAGAGACAGGCCGCGAGTACATTAACAAAGCAAAGTACTTTATAAGATTTTAGCCAACAAGCAAACCAGCTTTGTTACTGGCAAATTCATACCTATTTAAACTAGTCATGCCTTTACCATTCTGCCGATATCGGCCATGTTGAAATGAGCAGAATCACTCCGAAAGCCATTCACATTTGGCCAAAGTGTTGTTTTTTCCATTGTCTCAGCTTTAAAAGCTACCAAAAATCGTGCTGATGCCAAATTAACATGAGTTATTTTGGGAGAATTTTAACGTTTTTCAATTGTGTCAGCTTTAAAAGCTACCAAAAAGTCTGTTGATGGTAAATGAACATACTTTTTTGAATAAATTTGGGTGAATTTGAATAAATGTTGGTTTTTCAATTGTGTCTGTTTTACAAGCTACCAGAAACTGTGTAAATGGTAAATTAATATACTTTTTTTTGGACAATTTTGAGATAATTTGAATAAGTGTTGGTTTTTTGAATGTGTCAGCTTTAAAAGCTACCAGAATTTCTGTTGATGGCAAATGAACATACTTTTTTGGGAGAATTTGGGGAGAATTTGAATACGTGTAGTTTTTTCATTTGTGTCAGCTTTAAAAGCTAACAGAAATCCTGTTGGTAACAAATGAATGTTATTTTTGGATAATTTTATGAGAATTTGAATACATATTGCATGAAGCAAATTTAAAGGTGATGCAAGTTGTCCAAAAATGAAAGACAACATGAATTATTTATTATTATTTTTGCAATTCTTTTTGACGACATTTGTTTTAAATACATTTTGAAATGTAATTTATTTCTGTGATGGCGAAGCTGAATTTTCAGTGTCATATGATCCTTCAGAAATCATTATTGTAATAGTTTTGTGGAAACAATAAACTTCTTTACACAGGATTATTTGATGAATAGAAAGTGAAGAAAGAACAGCTTTTGTTTGAAACAGAAATATTTTGTGACATTATAAATGTCTTAACTGTCATTAATTTAACGTGTTCTTGCAGAATAAAAGTACTTTCTTTTTCTTTCTTTTTTTAACTTGACCTAAAATTCTGACCTTATCTGGCCTGCTAACACATTACATCCAGAAACAATGGCCTGCAAACAAAGTGTGTGTGTTTGTCTGAGTTTCAATATGGGTTCACTCTGCCTGAGCATGCACTAAAATTATCCCACCTGTGTCCAGGTGGATGGTGCTGTTATTAAATTGGTGGTCCATTGGACACACACCTGCTGTAATTTCCCATATGCTGAAAACACCACTGACGGTGCCACAGCACCTGCTCCCTCTCCTCCGCGTAACCTTCAGCTCACCCGCTTCATCAGACAGTTGGCCATTGTTTGTGGCAAGCCATGTAGTGGGCAGTGTTATGAATATTAAGCTGTAAAGATCTGAGGCTGTACACATTGATGAAATGTCTCGCCGCTGATAGATGAGGATCTAATGGCAATATTTTTTCCCGGAGAGCCGGGAAACGAAGAACCTGAGGCACAGAGATCTTGTTTAGTCCTGGGGGAAATCAGAGGACTAAATGAGCAAAGCAAGAATGTTTTAGGCTTCTAAGCTAATCAGCAAACAAAGTTTGTGAACAAGGGAAAGGAGCATTGAATAATATATAGATGTTAAAACTCTAAAAGGCTGGATCGTTAACTAGCCCAGCTGTACTCATGACCTTGCGCTGCTCATTCCCAGCAGGCCTGTTTTCTCCGAGCCATGCTCACACAGTCACATATCTGCAGCCATCCATCAGCCGAGGATTATGGTATACCGGAGGATTAATCTGTCTCTGTCTACCCGTAACATACTCTAAAACACATCAGTTCCCTTATCAGCGCTCCAACCACACAAAACAATAAGTCAGACTGCAACTAAAATACGCTCGCTCATAAAACCGTGTATACAGTAATAAAAAGGATGTTTTCAGTCAATAAAGATGACAAGGCTCCATTTGGACGAATACAGGCCATCAGATCCTCACCGATGCACACTAAAACAGACAGATTTTTTATTTTGTACCATCAGCAAGGAAATACTAGGGCTCCCGATTGATTATAAAAGAAATTAATATTTAATAAAAGTACTTGAAAATAATTCAAGCACTGAACAAAAAGTGTCTTTAGAAACCAACATTGTTGTTTATTTTATTTCCTTCTTTTAATTGTATCGATTTTGTTCATTCTAACATAAAAATACTTCTTTATTTATTCATTCATTCATTCTTTGGTCATATTCTATGGTAATTCCATGTGTGTTCTATCTATCTATCTATCTATCTATCTATCTATTTATATTTATATTTTACTTATCTCCAAGCTCTATGGAATGTTTTGTTTTGAACATGTACCATTGTAATTCCATGGTATTCTTTGAATCTTGGAATACCATCTAAATACCAAAGAAACATGGTTTTATCATCTGATACCATCTCTGTACCACGGTACAGTGCTGTTATTTTTGTAAGAGACTTTCTTTATATGTCTCTTGTGGATTGAGACAAGGTTTCAACCTCATTATGGTTTAAATTAGCTTTCTACTAATTCTTCAATATTTACAATGTATCCGGGTGACTTCATTAAACAACGGCTGATAAGAATTGATTGAGTGAGTGAGTGTGTGTGTTTATGCGGACCGAGAGGAAGCGTGTGTTTGTTTCCCACCAGACACAGACATCTGGACAGATTGTCCACTTTCTCTGATTAACTTTGCTGGCATTTTCTAATTTTTCTTTTTGCTTAAGCATTTAATCCTCTAATTATAATTTTTTCATTTATCAAATAATGATTACTATAATGGCAAAAAAGGACTCTTTAAAAGACCGCAGAATATGATGAATATCTTATAGCGGGAAGTTTAGCAATGAATTTTCTGTTTTATATATTCTTGATCTGACTGAACAGCTTAAAAAGCATTACTCAAGTAGGCAGTGTGTGTGGGAACTTAAAACGAGATATTCTGACTCACTGCACCCAAACAACTACAGGATGAACTTCCCATTCACCTATGACCAAATGAATGAGCTCATGTGTATGTGTGTATACTGTGTTAAGCTCTTTTGTCAGATAGGTTTAATACTATTGTAGCTGCCTAATCCTCATTTATAGATATAAAAGCAAGTGATAACAATTACTGGACAAAGGATATTTGTGTGCATTGAGTCAAACAGGCCTGAAGACCTTGATTACTTTGGTTGATGTGTATTTAATTAGGGTTGGATCTAAACTCTGCAGGGCAGTGGCCCTTCAGGAACAGGTTTGGTGTAAAAGTTTTTAAAGAGACAGCCCACCCAAAAATGAACATTCTGTCTCATGTACTCTCACTTATGTAATTCCAAACCTATATGACCTCCTTCTGCAAAACACCAAAAAAAAAAAAAAAACATATTTTGAAGAATGTTTTTGTCCATGGAATGAAAGTCAGTGGGGTCCAAAAGAACTGACTATTGACTTTCATTGTATAGACAAAGAAAACAGAAAACATTATCTTGATTGAAAATTGAAAATATAGTCTTTTAAACAGTCATAAACCTGTTTATGTCAATATAATGAAAGTCTATGGGGTCCAAAACAAGTCCTCACTGACTTTTGTTATTTGGCCCAATAACCACTGAGACACTTTTAATAATAGAATGAAGAAAGAAAATCATACAGCTTTGGAATGACATGAGGATGAATGTTCATTTTTGGGTAAAATAACACTTTAAGGTGTCTATAATTAAAGCCAATGGGGTCCAAAACAACTCGCCGTTGTCTGTCATTGTATAGGCAACAAAAACACTGCAACATTTTTCAAAATATCTTTTTTTATGTTCCACAGAAGAAAGAAAATCATACCGATTTGGAATGACATGAGGAGGAATGTTCATTTTTTGGGTAAAATACCACTTTAAGGTGTCTATAATTAAAGCCAATGGGGTCCAAAACAACCCACCATTGACTTTCATTGTATAGGCAACAAAAATACTGCAGCATTTTTCAAAAAAACTAAACTTTTTTTATGTTTCACAGAAGAAGAAAAAAATCATACAGATTTGGAATGATGTGAGGATGAATGTTCATTTTTTCATGAACTATCACTTTAAAGTGTCTGTTTAAACTCAAAGTGTTTCCTTCAACTCAGATGACCGATTCTGTCCAAAACCACAAAATAAAGTGCATCTTCACCATTAAGTTTGACTTTCCACTTAGACAAGTCAAGATGTGTTTGTCATGTTCTCCTACTACATTTCATCAGAGGGGTGTGTGAGTTGCTGTGTGGGTGAGTGCAGTAAAAGTGGTCATCTCTTCGTCTGGTCCCAGGATTGTAGGTCAACAACGTTGAATCAGAGCAAAATAGCT
>JAUZSZ010000086.1:7308204-7318905 GCA_034780575.1 Labeobarbus marequensis
TACGAATAACTTATATATATATATATATATATATATATATATATTTAAGTGTATATGTACTGTGCTGTGTGTGTATATATATATATATATATACACACAGCACTGTTTCCAGATTAAAGTAAAACTTTGAAGTTGCTGTTGATATCAAAGTTGATTATTAAATTTAATGAAATTATATATTAACAATATACTGTATATATATATATATATATATATATATATTTAATATTTCAAATTTCATATTTAATTCATATTAAATACATAATGTATATTTTTGTGTGTATATGAATATATGTATATACTGTGTGTATGTTTTAATTGAACACTATGAATTTTGACTAAACAATATTAATTTTTTAAAATTGTTGTTAATGTTATATATACACGCACGTTTTGATTCAACTAATTTTTTCAGTTTATAAAAATTATTTTATTTGTCTAATTATTTTAACAGCTTTATCAATTTCACGTTTGGTACAAAGATATATGTGGAATTTTAACAGCAACAAAAAAAACCCACAAAATAATGAATGTGTGTGTGTGTGTGTGTGTGTGTGTGTGTGTGTGTGTGTGTGTGTGTCTCTGTGTCTAGTCCTGGTGGAAACATTCAAGTGTTAGTCTGACTTGAGGAACAGCCAAATGTAAAACGATAACAATGAAGTGCTTGTTTTGATTGCCTTCTCTCACAGCTCGACTCATATCTAGCCTCAGTTCAAGAAAACTTTGTAAAGGTCATCGTAGCAGAGCTCTGTTATCTGTTTCCCTCTGGTTTGTGCTCCAGGTCCTGGCACACATTCAGATGCTGAAATTCGTGGCACCGGTCTGGTTCCTAAAAGCAGGCATTTGGCACACGGAGCCTATGGAGGTCACACGGTTTGAGAACAGCTGTAGAATATGCATCGTGATCGAGACAGAAGGTCTTCACTGCAGACTATTGTTTGTGCTGATAAATGGATCTGATGTGAGGAACCCGAAGCGGGTCACAGACCCCCAATCCGAGACGAGCCGGTTCACATGTCGCCTTAGAAAAGCACAAATATTATTCAGCCAATTAGATCTAAGCAGAATGTTTGTCTTGGACAGACAGGAATATCAGAATGTCGACAGCCTTCTTGTCTTTGATAACACATCCTGCTTTCAATGGAGATTTCCAAACTATAAATCAATGCAGACCTGAACACGGAACGCTTTTAAAGTCTTCAGAAAAGTTCAAGCTGCCAAAAACACAGTCTGTGAGATAAGAGCATCAGAAACCTCCCAGATATGAAAAACAACAAGCTGTCACTGAAGACCTCGCAGCTGAAAGAAGATCTGAAAGCTTCAGAATATGGGAATAATTACAGCAAACCATCACATGTTGAGAGTTGTTGATTTCTCCAGCGCAATTTACAGGAATAGTTGAGGCAAAACTGAAAACGGTCACAATTTAGTCTCCCTCATGTTGTTTCACGCCCGTATGACTGATTTTATGTGCTTTTTGAGCTCGACGACCCTTCAACACTGTCTGCTTTCTTCATATGAAAACGAAAACGTTCTGCTGAACATTTTTGTTTGTGAAAGTCATAGGGGTTTAAAAAGACAAAAGGGCAAGTAAATGAGGGCAATTTTCAGTTTGGAGTGCCAAGTTAAACAACCCAGGCTCACTGGAAATACGTGCCTCTACATACATTTCTGCAACCCCGTAATTATGTACCTGACTGCACGTTTCGCGGCAGTTTCAAAGTGAAATGTCCAGAGAGTGGTGCTAAAACACACGTTTAATACGTGGCCATGGCACGTTTTTATTACGTTGGTACAGGCACGTATTGCAGCGTTTTTATTACGCTGATTGAGGTACGTTTTGCAGCCATTCAGAATTCAAATATCCAGTGAGTGTCGCTAAAGATTAATGCTTTATCATATTGGAAATATCCCCTACACCAAACACAAACCTACCCGATAGTGTTAACAAATGCAAAAGTAATATAAAAACATATTCGTTGATGCAGCCATGCTATTTTAACTTCCTTATGCAGATTTGAGCTGTTTAGCCAAACCATAGTTTCACGGGGAGTCGTACCAGAGCTCTTCATCACCTAAGTGGAACACCGTGTCACATGAGCTACCGAGTAAATCTACTGGATTAGAAAACTCATGCATATGAAGCTGTATATGTGACGACAACGTTGAAGAGTATTAGTTTTCAAATCATGCAGGATGTTAAAATTGTTTTGAAGTCATAACATAACATTCTGCAACTAACTGTGTGAAAATTTGCCTTTATTCATCAAAAATATACCTGTAAATTATATTTTTGTGTGAAAAAGAATAAAAGTTGTCAGAGTTTTACTGCCTCTAGTGTTCATTTCAACTGGAAACTGCAGGGATTTGTATGTATAGGTACGTTTTTTTCAGTTTTTCAGAAATGTATGAATAGGCATGTATTTCCAATGAGCCTAGGTTGGATTTGCACAATATTAAAAATTCAACCTTTGTGCTTCATGGAGTAAAAAATTCATATAGATATGAGGGTGAGTACCCTAATTTTAATTTAAGGAAACTCTTATTGAAAGCCTTGGTCTTTATTCAAATAACTTGAACAGTGATGAAGTTTAGAGGAGAAAAGTCAGATTTAAGCCCTTATTCTTTGGCTTGAAATATAGTGAAATTATAGCTGATAAGAAAGTGATTCATCCTTTCAATTGTGAACATGTTCAAATGTCAAGAAACAAATGTCTCTCCAGTCGTTTCAGGATCTGCAGCCTACGCACTCGCTCCTGGACATTTAATAACCACGTTAACGTGCTTGTTCTAGCACCTTCTTTCATTTGCAGCCGTTACGTAAAGTCGTTTCCTGGAGTTTTTCCAGAGGCTGAATGAAATAAATTAGAGCTGGGCGGCGTGATGGTATATACCAACTGTAGAAATGACTCCCAGCAGGTCAAAGCATTCTCATAGGACACTCTGACACGAGGATGAACCCTCTTTTTCTGCCTCGGGGTCAGTGGTCAGAGTCGGCACAACAAACCGTCAGGTGAGATAGTGAGGGGTTTGAAGGAGTTAAATGAAGACCGCCGAGGCTTCGAGCCCAGTGCTGATCAGCACTCAGTGATGCAGGAGGAGGAGGAAGAGGAAGGAGGAGCGAGCAGAGCAGCTGAGTCTTTCTGCTTTCAGTCTCTCGTCAGCGTGTGTCAGAGCAGTTTCCTTTGCTGTGCTTCTCTGAAAATACACACACACCAGAACACTCTTCATTGCTGGTTGGGGGAGAGTGCTGAATCCTTTCCTCTCTGCCTGGATCATGCTGCCCTGGAAAAGGAGTAAGTTTGTGCTGGTGGAGAATGAGTCCAAAAGCAAGCCGAAAAGTCTTAGAGCCGGACTCACTTATCATTCCCTGCTTTCGACTTTGCTCCACTCCTGTCCGGACCTTGTTCCCGACTGCCCGTTTCACTGGCTGGGAAGCGTTTTCCACAGCAAACGCCAGAAAGTGGAGCTCAACAAAGAGGAACCCACCTACAACGTGCGTTACCTGGGCAGTGCGGTCACCATCATGGCTAAAGGCGAGGATTGCACGCAGGAGGCGGTGGCTAAGATTTGGACTCGCAGCAACTATGGCGAACAGAGCGCCAAGATGAAGCTCACCGTTGGGTCGCACGGCATCCGCATGGGGGTGGATAAAGGCGGCAAAAAGAAGCCCGTCCACCTCTATTCCCTCAACCGCATCACATACTGCACCACTGATCCCTTCCGGCCAAAGATCTTCGCGTGGATTTACAGGCATCAGGTGAAGAATAAAGCGGTGGTTCTACGATGCCACGCCGTCCTGTTGGCGAAGGCGGAAAAGGCCCGAGCGTTAGCGCTCAGCTTGTATCAAAACTCAGCTTCGGCGTTCACGGAGTTCAAGCGACTAAAGCGCCAATCCGATTTCCGCCATTGCCAGCAGCAGCTCTTGGGCGAGGACATTGTGCCTCTTATGCCTCTTCGAAGACTCCTGAACGGCCAGTGCCACTACCAGCCACCTGCAGAAAAGCCTGGAAGTGCCACACGGCTGTCCTCGATTACTGAGGAAGAGGAGGAGGATGAGGATGGATCGAGGGATGCTGAATCCTCCAACACGAAAAACATCAGCACTCCCATTCTTCCTTCTCCTCCAGAGAAAGATCTGGGGAAGATCGTAAATAGACTGGATGAGGTTTCGATTACCAGCTGGGATGAAGCACAGATGACTATCAGCACTCTGGTGTGACATCAAATGGATACAGTTAAGTGTCCTCACCACTGAGCCTCTGTCCTGTCGCCTTTCCCGCCAACCCACTCTGTCTGGTACGTCCATCGATGCACCGTGAAACAGCCCTACGAAACTCGGGATAAGGACCGTTGGCAGCCGCAATACTGCCTGCAGAGGAAGCGTTACACGAGCTGCATGGAGAGGAAGAGCCAGAAGAAGCACAATATAAGGAAGACCACAGGTACACCAATCATTCTGAGTTGGTCAAGAGCTTACACCGAAAAGCCTTTATCTACCCCTGACATCAAGCAAAGCTTAAACCGCACACCCAAAGACGATAAAGCATTCATCTCGTACTCACGGCACCCAGTGATTTTGTGAGTACGTGCCAAGTGCTTTAGACCGATGGACTATGAGAAGGAACCTTAAAATGTAACTTTTTGTATGACCAGATGTTTCATAACTGTCCCCCGGTAACCTCTTTCAACTGGCTCAGCTTCAATGGGATGCGGTTAAAGCTGGTTTATTGGCATTGGGAGCAGCACTAATGAATTAAACCATAACCTAGGAACCGAGCCATTGACTTGACATGTTTACTGCTACCATTCATCATAGCTCTGCTAATCAGTAATGCATAACAAGTGGAGGCATCACCTGTGACGTTTAAGATGAGCCTTTTAAAACATTTATAAAAGGTATCTGTTTTACACTGTGATTTGTCTGGGACCAAATGGCAGCAATGTATCTTGTATTTATACAAATTGTAATTTATGCTGAATATGTGTTGGTGTAATGTGGTAGTCATAAAAACTCATTTTTATGCTGTTCACGTGAAGGTCGTAGCTCCCATCTGTCAACTCTGGCATGTGTTTTTGTAATTTCAGCTCATCGTATTAATCTTCTGGAAACTGATTGGGGGAAATGGTGATTTTTCTACTACTTTCATCTTTTTCTGCACAATGGGACACTGTCAGTGTGAAAAATTGCCAAATGTTGTATAATAAAATGTTTGCTTATATTAAATATGAAGTTTTGGAGCCCCAGCTTTCCATTTATTTCATCCCTGGATGATCGGATTGAGCGTATTTGGAAATGCATAGTGCTGATTTTCAGGCTGTATTTCAAAAGATCATAATTCCTATATTAAAAAATACTTGATTCAAAGAAAAAGAAAAAAATGTCCATTGATAGCCTATGAGTGGGCTGTGCAAGGAAATGATTTCGTCTGAAGGGCATTTAGCTTTGCCGTGAAAGTGAGGCTATTAATCAGCCGATTGAATTGTACAGGAAGTGAGCATAAAACACCTGGGCAGGCAACACAGAGCTTTCAGCTTGACATGAAATCAGCCAGAAGAGCCTTCAACAGCCTCTCAGCATATAGTTGATTACAACGGACAAAAGGACAAGTACATAAATGTACGCAGTTCCATAAGATCTGCGTCAAATTCACCACAAGATCTCCTTTCTGAAGTGCGGTTGAAATGGTTTCATTAGTGGTGCTTGCTAGGACAGATATCACTATTACTGTTGCTATTGCATATACTTAGGATTAGGCAATTGATTAACTCATCCCATGCCATTTGTGCTATGTGGATGAATTAAGGAGAGCTGGCTTGTGAGGAGAGTGTGCAAATACGTTTTGTTTAGTGATGTAATTATTTTGTTTACAGCACTAGATGCACTTTTATATTATTTTTAAATTATAAAATTAGTTTTTTTTCTGTCCTTGAGATACTGTGGGATTCTTTAGTGACTTGTTTAATTAATCTAATATGTTTGGGTGAATAGAATTAAAAAAACAGCTTGAAATAAGGTAATGTGATTTTTTTTAACTCTCAGATTTTTTTAAGGTCTTCTATGTGTTCTGTTCTGACTGAAATTTGTGTTTTTGTTAACAGGCATTAAGGAGGCAGAGAGAGAGAGAGACATATGCATGAAACAACAAATATAGTCAGAAAATGACATCCAGATGGCAGCATAAAGGTGCATTATAGGAGGAACACACATTTAACATTATTGTGAGGCATGCGTTGCACAAGCATTATTGTGATACATATCCTTTCAATAATGTATACCACATCTGGATTGAACTGCAAATACAAACTAGTTTGTGTCTAGAAAGAAATGTGTCTTGAGCAGCAAATCAGCATATTAGAATGAATTCTGAAGGATCATGTGACACTGAAGACTGGAGTAATGATGCTGAAAATTCAGCTTTGCATCACCGGAATAAATTACATTTAAAAAAAATTAACTGTAATGATATTTCACAATATTCCTGTTTTTACTGTATTTTTCATCAAATCAGTGCAGCCTTGTTGAGAATAAAAATCTTACAGACCCCAAACCTTTGAATGGCAGTGTATATACTGTATATACTGTATATTAAATATACATGTATATTATTAAATATTATAATATTAATATGAGCTCCTGTCCAAAAAAACAAAGCCACAAGCTGTAAAGACACACTTCGATACAATCAGACAGAACAACAGCAGTCTATGTATTATGAATAACATGCAAAAAAATATATCTTGTAAAGTCATCGTCTCAGTACATTAAGCAACGTTAAGCATTAATCTGTATTATTTGTCTCTGTATTCAGTAAATGTTTCAATCAGATGCACGTTTCCATCATGGTGGGGATTGTAGTTTTTATACTGAGATAATAATATTTTATATTTAAACTACTTTGAATTTTCATCAAGACATTAATTAGTCTGTTTTTCTCATGGGGACTGTTGGCTGCAAATAATTGCAGGTTTTACTGAGATTTGGACTGCACAGTGTAAGCAAAACCTGACCTTAACATACTTTTTGGACAGTTCTGGATGCATACATGGGAAGATTTCTTGCACAGCAACATTTCTTTTGATAGTAAGGATAGTAAGTAGATAGTGTAGTGGAGATAAGCTGTGTGAGACGTCTCATTTGAGTCTGATGTTCCAGTCCTTGTGATGACAAGCAGGTCAATTAAATAATAAAACAAGCACAGACCCTTTTTTTTTTAATTTTGATGTTCATGATGACCTGAAAACCCAGTGCAACCACAGTGTAAATAGGTAATGCAAAATAAACTATAAAAGAAAATGCTTGCATTGAATGCATCTTGAATATTTTACATGGTTTGACATGGTCAGCTTTATTAAAGAAAAAATTCCATTAATTCAGAAATTGACTTTATCCAGCCAGAACTACAGCCACCAATTTTTTATTCTTGAATTCAGTAATAAATACAGAACTGTTTAAAGTTTTCCTCATGCTACTACGCACACATATGCAAAATGTTTTAGTTACCTCAGATATGTAGAGACCAATTATGGGTGACCATTGCTGTGTGTATTTCCATAAATAATGAAATTCAGCAGCGATGTGAAACAGGAGATGTGTTGAGGTTTGTTTATAATACGCTGCCTTTGGTTTATATGATGGAAGTTGATCCCATGACACAGTTTAGGATTATTTACATTCACACAAACTCTCCCCTGGGTCTGTTTATCAGTTTAAATCTTCTGTATATAGCCACTTAAAATAAATCCACAATGCTCTAATGCATCCAGTGAGAATAATATTGGAGCCAGATATCGTAAAGCAGATTCTGGGACTCTAATATTCTGTTAATAGGCATTCAGAAAGATTGCTTGGCTTTTGTGTGGATGGCTTTCATCAAAGCTTTACAGCTGAATCCTCTCTCTAATCTCCCCGTTTTATTACACAGGCTTTATGTTCAGAGCCGCTGAAACCATCACTTAGACCAGATTACCACTTTCTTTCTTGTTTTCTCTTACACCTCCTTCTGTCAGATACACTCTCTGTGCCCCTCACCAATCTTAAAAATGTTAATATTTATTATTATTATGTATATAAGCTACTTACAGCCCAAGGTGCGTTTAATAATAATAATAATAATAATAATAATGACAGTAGTCTACACATAAAACGAGCCCAAGCAGACACCCCGAAATATTGGGGTCAGTTATTGTATGTAGGTTTATTGTAGAGAGGTTAGTTGCTTATGTTCAGCTTGTTTTGTTAGAGCAGGTTGCTTGTTGGTCTTGTGATATCTGGCTATGCTGGTGGGAGCTCCGTCAGTGTCCTTTAGCCTGGAGCTGCTCACTCGGTATTGCCTCCTATCTCAGCAGTGCTGTGACCAGACTCTCAAGCATGCATCACAACATATAGTTCATCGCACATATCTGCCCTACTTTCACACAAGTGTGTAATACACAACAGAAATTATTTTGCAAAATTTTATTTTATATTATTTTATTTTATTTTATTTAAATTTTTTATTTCAACATTTTAAATAATTGATTCCTTTTATGCACGTTATGATGTTGCTTTTGTCCTTTTTCGAGCTTAATCCCCTTAAACCCACCTCTGTAAAACACAACATGAATTTTTTATTTTATTTTATTTTATTTTATTTCTAAACATTTAAAATGTGTCATATAGACCCCTTTTGTTGTATTTTATTTTACTATATTTTAATTTCTAAACATTTAAAATACGTCATATAGACCCCTTTTATGCATGTTATGATGTTGTTTTTGTCCTTTTTGGAGCTTAACAGTCCTCAGAAGCCCACCTCTGTAAAGCACATCATTTTTTTTTTTTTTTTTTTTTGAATAATGGACTCTTTTCATGCACATTATGATGATGTTTTTTTTCCTTTTTGAAGTTTAACGATCCACTTACACCAATCTCTGTAAAACACAGCAGGAATTTTATTTTATTTTATTTGATAAACATTTAGAATATGTCATATAGACCCCTTTTTATGCACGTTATGATATGGTGTTTTTGTCATTTTTGAAGCTTAACAATCCCCTGACACCCACCTCTATAAAACACAACAGGAATTTTATTTTATTTTATTTTATTTTATTTTTATTTATTTATTTATTTTTTAAACTGTACCTACAGCCTCACTGTATGAAAGACAACAGGAATAAAATGCTGTATAAAACACACTTATTTTACTTTTAAAAATAAGTCATACCAACCTTTTTATGCACATTTATGGTGTTGTTTTTGTCCTTTTTGGAGCTTAAAAACCCTCCTAAAAATTCTCTAGTAATTTTAAAGACAGACCTTTTAGACCTTTTAAGTTCTTTACTATTTTGCAGATAAATCAGGTAACCTAACTCATTTATGTAATTTTTTTGTGTTTGTATTAAGGATTCACTTATGGCATTGAGGCACAGCCAGATTCTAACTGATGGTTATTTTGAGGAGTGTGATCCTCGATGTAATCAGATGTTCCTCAGCCTGCACAGAAACTCTGAAGGTAAAGTTGTTTTTATAGATTCTACTTTATGTACTTTATGACTGCAGCTCACCAGTAAGAGAAAGCTCTCAGATCATCACAGGGTGGTCTGCAGCATGAAACAAACCTCACACCCATAGTGCCTTTTTAGGAATATGGGTACAAGGAGAAAAACAAAAAGCGAGAGATGAGAGGGAAGTTTTAGTGGGATTGCATTTCCAAAATATTCCCTGATTGCATTCCCTGATTTTTGATTAATGTAGTATTTATGTCAAGAAGAATCATGTTGTTACTGATGCTGCGTCACACCGCAACAATTGTTGTTACTGAAACTTTCGCATGCAACAGAGTAATCAAAGTGACAAGGACAGATTTCTGGGATCTAAGAAGCTCGAGAGCACTTTGATCATTATAATAAATGAACCTCCGGCACTAATAAAATATTTCTCAGGCTATTTAACTTGTACCACTGAGAAAACACTCATCCCACCGTTTGAAATATGCATAAAAACACAGCTAATAGCTTCCAGTTTCACCGTACCTGAACATGTCTGAGAGTGTCTCGCTGTCTCAAAAGACTACATGTTAACAGGTTTTTAAGGACAGATCCATCAGGTTGGTTTCAGAAGCAGAAATGTATCTGTGCCGGTAATTATTTCCAGACAGTACAGAGAGCTGATATAAATTCAGGTCACAAAACCTTTTGCAGCCATTAGTAAATTCCTGGTTTATTGTCTCACAGGCTCATATGTCAATCTCTAATAAGCACAATGTGTTTATTTACATTCCATATAGTCATAATGAAGAGCACTTGTGAATGCGGGCATGTTTGTAAGACTGCAGCAGGATATAACATCACATGCTGTAAGTTTGTCTAATATGTGTGTCTTTATTGACATCTGTCATTTTATCCTCACTTTTCTTGACATCTCTTCTCTTCTCATTGCCACATTTCTCGTCTTTCATTTTCTTTTTGCTGTCTCATATATTTTGTCTCAACACTTAATGAATTTTATTTTATTTTATATTTTATTTCATTTTACTTCATTTATTTATTTTCATATGGAAAATGGACGTCATTTTGTCATGATTTGATTTTTCGTTTCTTGTGTATTTTTTATATTCTCTTTACTTTGTCATTTAATCTCTTTGTCACAGAATGGCCCGTCCTCACCGTCACTGATCACTGTCACCTGTTCTTCATCAGCCATCATGCCGCACCTGC
>JAUZSZ010000086.1:7525418-7544266 GCA_034780575.1 Labeobarbus marequensis
ATCTTGGAAGAAAATAGACTAAATGCATATCCTTTTTTACGTGTGTTGAAATAAAAAATGGAAAAGTATTTGATTTAAAAATTTATTTTTATTTTTGATGGAAGCAAAAAGACAAGGCAAAGGTGACTGATGTAAGTAACTGAAACTTAAGCAAGACTGTCATAAATATAAATTGTAAAATATGACGAATCACTCAAAGAAATACCCAGGTTATATTTCACAACAAAGTTAAAAGGAATACAAATTTTTATTGCATTAAGAAAATGAACCCTATTTTAGGGCCATTATTTTTTTGTGACAGTTAAGCATTTTCCCAAAATAAAAAACCTTTCATTACGATAATGTAAAAAAATTATAAATGGATTTCATTTTACAAAAAAAATTTAAAAACACATTAATGAAAATGTTGGTGACTGACATTCTGGAAATTTATCATGAAAATGTCACAATAGCAAAAAAAAAAAAAAAAAAAAACTTATTAGTATTACTTTGTTTTTGAATTTGGGATGAACTATGAACTGTGTGTTTTTTAGATATGTCTCCAGATATTCAAAACCAGCTTTTACTTTAAGGATGAAGAATATGTAGAGGTTCATGTTGGACATGATTTGTACCACTACGTGGCAGCAAAGATCACCTCTTCTCCAACCGCCATTTATTAAAAAAGATAATCACATTGATTAACTGGTTTGATTAAATACACAGAGAAAGACTTAATTGAAAAATATAAATGAAACACCAGTGTTACACTCTAAAGGCATTTTAAAAAACCAACACTGATTATGGAATCAGATTACTTTTACCTTCTGACAAATCTATGAATATCTCAAGGCATCATCGTAGATGCTTTTTTATACAAGAAGAACTAGAGCTGACCCTGTAATCTGAGATTCTGGAGCACTTTGTGGTCAGTAATGCTGCAGTTCCTCTAAGAGTGAGTGGTGGCAGCATTTCATCTGCTATTCTAGTGTACTCAATCCTGCTCCAACACACCTGGCTGCAATTTCAACTTCAAACTGAAGGCCTTGATCATCTAGTTTAGGTGATTTTGTTTAGAGCTGCAACTAAATTTTACAGGACGGTATCGAGCAGACCTGGGCTACAATAATATTCCAGCTACTGGTAAGCAAATATGTTTAAAGATTTTCCAGATGCAAAGCTCAAAGGTCAGTGTTGGTCATTGGCATGTTTTTCTGGTAAAAACTTCCTATTGCTTCATAAAAAGAAAACAGTTTCTTGGTAACAGTACATTCAAAATGAAATACTTGTTACAAACAAAATACGTTTCGAATGAGGCTGCGTTATGACATGTTGGGGTTATCTGGGTAGATGAATTCTGCCACACGTGATACTGCTTCATATTGGTCATGGCTGCCAATGACCAAGGCTTTCTGCAGGTCAGAAAGGTGTGGATTCAGATTTGGGCAATTGTGATGAATCCTGATCCATGATTGACCTGCCAATTGAATCAGTAGGGTATAAATACAGATTTGTCTCAATAAATACTTTACAGAGATATAAGGGTAGGCTATTTTTGAAAAACTGTATTACTACAGTACTACTCATACTATTTTGGCACCAAGTATACATGCAAAATGGTGGGTTATATATCCAAAAATGCAATTTGGCATTTTTATTTATTTATTTGATTTCATTTTTGATTTTGTCACGAAATATGACCAACTACTCATAGTATGACTGAGTATATCAGATTTAACATTTACACATTTTTGAAAATCTTTAGTTTACAGCATAGCATACTACAGTGGGTGATATATACCACAATGCAATTTAACCTATTTCCAGTGTGATTAATAAACCAATAACAAAAAAAAATCAACAAAATTTTTAATATTATTATAAAATCTGATATGAAATATGATCTAATACTCATAGTATGGTTGAATATTTCAGATCAAACTTTTCCCTTTTTTTTTTTTTTTGCAAAAATGTTTACAACTATAGCACACTATGGTGGATAATATATCTCACAATGCAATTTGACTCATTTCCACTGGGATGAATGAACCAGAAGCAATATTAATATCAGTCTTGACTCATCATTTGATAGGACTGCCAAATGTTTTATGCAAAATCGGATTATAAATTAAATTAAAAAAATAAATAAATAGTTATTTTAAATTACATTTAAAAATAACAGTATTTTATTCCTAGGACAACTGGCAACCATTTGCTGAGGTAAAAATGCATTGTGGTGAAGTGTGTCTTTTACATACTATCGCTATTGCATAGTGTTTATTGTTGCATATTGAAAATTTTCACATACTTTTTTTTTAGTTCTCAGTATACTTTTTTTAGTCAGAGGTATATACATTTTTTATTCCAAACAGTCATATATTGAGATAAATGAGACTAACCTTTCTGTACCTGCTGTCCCATCTCAACCAAGATCTGTGCTCCCACACTATGATCGATTTCCTCTCCCGATTTAGTACGTCCTGCACCTAATTTATGCAGCACTTGAGCCAGGGCCAAACGGTCAATGTCCAAAACGGCTCCTGTCAATCAAACAGTTCACACACACACACACACACACACACACAATGGCTGCCGCTGAGATAATGGACGTGATGATTGCATGTAGATGAATAACAGTGAATATTAATAGCGCACTCTGCGATCTGTTTATAATCATGCCTGTGCTGTTAGCGTTATGTAAAATAATTAACATATTTGATTTTCAAACGAGAACATGGAACGTAATTACCATCATCTAGCACCTCGAGCTCTGCCTGTTGCGCTGCACGCTTCATGTGTTCAAAGTAGTCAGTCTCGTTTAAACACAGGGAATGTGCAACATCTGCAGACACACCCTGAGCCACCAGCATCGCCTCAAACTTTTTCAGGGCTTCTCCATTCTCCAGTTTCACAGCGATTTCAGTTTTTCCGCTCTCTGGCGTAACGGAGTGGCCACACATACCCACCTAAACACAATGAAAACTTTTATGCTTGTTTATTGCAGACATTTGTGGCCAGTTTGTCTTGAAGGAAATCACAATTTAGTTATGTTGTGTCATCTTACAGTAGTATGTTTAAGTGGGTCCTTCTACTTACCTAAATTTGTGACCAGTTCCTTGAGATCATCTGACCCTCGTCCTTTAAGACACGCAAGGGCTTCACACACCTCGACCGCATTTCCCACTCTCTGGCCAATGGGAGCATCCATTCACCTGAGCACCGCCCCTGTCTTCACACCCAACTTGTTGCCTGCACTGACCTATTGGCAAATGGACACCATTATTGTATAACAGTTAAATTGAGAATCACTTTTAAATGGCAATTCAAATCATGAATTGGGTTCGAATTTGATTTAAGGTTGCAAACAGAATGCAGAATTATAACACTGCCACTGCCCTATTTGCTAAATTAAATACTTGTTTCTTATTAATTCTGATTCCAAAAATAGTGCCCATTTTGTCCTAGAATGTCACTTTCTTACAAAACATGATGTGCATTTAATAGCATTTTTGCTGTCAACAACCATTTGTAAGATTGAGAAGTCTTGTATTATCCCTTAATCACAACAAAAGCAAAATATATACAACAAAATACCACAAATACATTATTACTATCTTCAACTAAGCCAGGTTACAACTGGGCTACCTGTTCAATTCTCAGATGATTTTCACATGTATGAATGATTCTGAAGACATTATTTTATGGCAAATTCAGATTTTCACTTTTTTCACTCTTTTGCAGCTTATAAGTTAAACAATAGATTTTAAATACTTATTTTTGTCATTAAAACTGAATAAAATCTGTACGTTATGTAAAGTTTTCACAAAAAGTTATAAACTTCTCATCATCAAAATAGTTTTTTTTTTTCTTTCAAATCAGCTGATTTTTTTCCCCAAGATGCACAGCTGTGTAATAGTTTATAGCGTTGCTTGAAAGTTTTGAAAAAAGCATAAGTCTTGAAGCTATTAGAAGATTTATAGGCCCTATGGACAGAAAGAACTATAGAGAGAGATATGTTTGAAATGCCAAATATAGAAATTTGAATTTAGTGTATATATTTTAATGTAACTGATAAATTAACTTTAAATAAGCTTAATTTCCCAGAATCTATATTAACTGTTTAAATTATTTTAATTGAAATTCAATTTGTTATTCCAATTCAAATTCCTTTGTTCAGTTTAAATTCGCACTCATGAATTCTTCCGTTCTGAACACTGGTGGACACATAAACGGCATATTTCGAATCAAGTGAACTTTGGATGCAATTTCCAAAAATAATAATAAAAAAAAATGTTCAGGTTAATCTTACTGATGATAAGAGGAAGACTATCAATAGTTGATGTGGCGTCTCTAATGGCGTAGAGAATGCGATCTGCTGGAACTAGCCTCTCTGTCTGTCCCACAATACAACAGCCCACATCCTCTAGGATCTGCTTCACCTAGAAACATACAATATAAAAAATGTATAATATATTTTAATGTTGTAACATTTGGCAGTCCAATCACATAATGAGTCATGAAAATTATTAAGAAAAATAATATGTTCATAAATATCTGGTTTATTTGTCACTCTACATCTGGATATTTTATGACTATTTTACATTTTGCCTAATATACTACAAAATTAGGCAACTGTAGTAATAGTGCAATGGCAATAACCTTTTACTGAGTTCTGACTTCTAACTTTGCCCAGTAAGAAGTGTGTTATGAAATATTATGTATACTAAAACGCTGGTTTGGGAGAAACAGCATGCTGTGACGAATCGGTACATGGGCTACATTCATTTACATAGATTTCATTATATAAGGATTACAGTCAGTGGAAAAAATTGATTTGATGATGCTCATATTCAATATCAACATTAATTATAAATACTAGAACAGACCATGGAAGACATGGTTAGCAGGATTTTATAATGTCAGTATGCATTAGTCAGTTCCTCATTTAGATGCATGTTCAGATGATTCTGTGTTGCTGTCAAATCTAAAATATGTTTTATAGTTACTGATAAAATGTTATAACAATATTAAATGTTAAAATTAAATGTTATATTCTTGACATTCCTTCTGTGCATTACATGAGTCATAAAAATGTATGCACCCTGTAAACCAGCATCTTATATCTTCAAATAAAGAAAAAGGAACTAAACCAAATCATCATGAGATGATTAAGAAATGTACAAATTTCCCACAAATGATTCATGAGGCTTGTAAAACTGTGTTGCAATCAGTTTCACTGGTTTTTTTTTTCTTTTCAAAACTGTTAAGATTGTCAGATAACATCAGTATAAGCTCACATTAAATGTAACTTAAATTCAATTCAGTTAATAATAGTAATTGATAATGAATACTTAAAGAAAGAAAGAAAACAACTAGTCAAAACAGTTAGAGAATCATTTGAAGTATAAAGAAATCCCACATTACCTGTTCAACTGACTGGTTGACTTTAAACCCAGGTATAGACTCCAGCTTGTCCAGTGTGCCACCTGTATGTGCCAGTCCTCTTCCACTTATCATGGGCACCTAGAAAAAACCCGACATGTCTAAGATACTTCAGCTGCATGCATTTTCAAATAAATTCAGAGTAGTTGGCAGTGGAAAATGTAATTGAGTAGAATTGTGCCCTAGAAATAAGAATTAATTTTACATCATCACATTGCTTTCTTTGTTTTAAAAAATTTCAGAATCTTTAGATTTTGGAGTTCAGTCATTTAAAATATAGCACAGGGCATTTCCCATACCTTACAGCCACATGCAGCCAGAGCAGGAGCGAGTGGAAGGCTGACTTTGTCTCCGACTCCACCGGTTGAGTGTTTGTCTGCCACAAGCCATTCCTTTGGCCATTTAAACGTCTCTCCAGAGTTCATCATCTCTCTGGTCAATGCCAGGGTCTCTTCATCAGTCATGCCCTTCTGCCATATGGCCATTAGCATAGCACCTGTGCAGGTGCAACACAATTGCTTTTGAAAAATTCCACCCAAAACTTTTACACTGAATTTATTTGACCATAGTCTTACCTATTTGACTCTTCTGGATGGCTCCTGATGTGACTCCTTCAACAAAAGTGCCTATCTCTGCTGGGCTGAGCTGGCCACCATCTCGTTTCAGCTTTATAAGATCAGGGAAACAAATGGTGTTGTTTGTAGATGACATTTTTACATCAGATTATGTGTTGTCTCCAGTTAACAGCAACAGCTGTGTGAGGCAAAAAACAGGAACATTTGTCCACAGGAAATTATGTCAAGGGTTAGATTGCCCTGATTGTGCTGAAGTTGATTTCACTCCATGATGGCATCATCATCTGTCCAGCTCAAAAAATCTTACCGTTTATCAAAGTTATCCTTTTACACAGTATAGATATTATGTAGCCCTGCCCCTTTTCTACGCTATTCTAGTTGTCTTCTGTCTTCCGTTTATAGGCAATTTCCAGAGCTTGAAGACAGGTAAATTAAGGTCGTACGAATTTATGAATGAAGCGCTCGTTTTAATATCTTTCCGGTCTAGTGACATTTGTTATGACATCCGCTTCAAACATTAATGCACATGATAATAACATTAGTTAACTCTACAATAAGTAAATCCACTTCACCAGCTAATTAGTCTTCAACAGTGATGCTAGCAAAAATGGAAGTTCAAAGACAGAATTCTAAAGATGGCTGCGCACTTGTTTCTCTGACGCAAAAGGTCTGTTTTACACTGTTATTTTACCTGTTACACTTTTGTAATTTTAAGATTTTAAACTTAATGCCAGTTATTGTATTAACTAACATTAATGAACAGTACATTTGTTACAGTGTTAACAAAAATAGCTACTCATTGTGTTAGCTCAGGTCTATTATTATTAACAGATACAACTTTTGATTTTCACAATTGTATGATTAAATATTGAAACATTATTAATAATAATGTTTTACAAAGTTACTTCACTGTGTTACACACTGTTCATATTGGTGCAGAAACATTTTTCACTTAGAAAAATCTAGGGAATATCATAAATAATTACAAAGAATCAATCTGCAAGTATAACACATTGAATAAAATATTACATTTTGAAGTAGAAAGAATGAAATAGTATTTTCTTGTAAAACATACTCTTAATAATCTTTTTTACAGTGTGTTAATGTTAACAAATAGACCTTTATTGTAAAGTTCAATGTAGCTTACATTTTGGTAAATGTAATCATTCACAGGCTATAATTGTCAGTTGTACACAGGAGACATCTACAGCTAAACAATTTAGAAAGTGTCTGACTATTTTTAACAAACCAAATAGCATTTATTGTGAAAAAAAGGGTAAAAACACAGCTTAAAAAGCATTTCATCAGGATGTTTGTGAGGCTTTTAAATGATAAAACATTAGATATATTAATGGAAATACTAAAACTTGTATTTATAGAAATAAATGCAAGTGGGATTAGAGGAGTTGGTTCCTCGGCCAATCACCGTCTACTGCAATTGTAATAAATAAATGATCTACAAACATGGCAAATAACAAAAAAATCTTTTTGCAAATTCAAGACTGAAAGTGAAAGTGATGGACATGACCAAACCTCCTGTTAGACAGCAGCATTTGCAATTTCTTATTTACTTAATTATTTTTTTTCTAACTTTCAAGATTTTGTTTTAAATTCTGTTTACACAGAGATAATAGAAAAATGTAACAAATGTTCTTTTCTGTGTCTAAAATTAGCATAAGCCTACTTAATATTCAAACCCAACATCTGGTTGCACAGATAAACACGAACAAATGTTAAAAGCAAACACTTACCTTGTCTGACTGCAGAGTAAATAACACTGGACCGCCCGAATCACTGCACTCTTTCAGAGCATATGTCAGTGACACATTAACTAGCCTCCTGTCATGAACGTGAATGTACTGTCAATAGACTGCCACTAGCATACAGTACATCTGTGTGGACACCCGAGGCTATAACATGAAATTACAGCATTGACTGCCAACGAAATCCAGTAGTCCTTTTGTTTGATAATTACATAATATCTTACGTAATACAAATTATTTTTAACACTTTATAAAAACTTCTAACAACGCCATTATATTATAGTTATCCAAACAGCTTGATATTCAGAGCAACATGGGCATAACATTTAATAACTCACTTTAGTAGGCCTACTTTAAAATATGAATGAAAGTTATAAGATAACAATGTATATGAGTTACTGATCTGTTTTTTATGGAGACCAGGGCAAATTGTCACATGGGACAGTTGTCACAAGTGCTATATGTTAGTAACCAAAGGTTTTGAGTCAAAAGTCCAACCGCACAAATGCTTGTTTTCAGTAGCAATGACAATGCCCTCAAACTTGCTAAACTATGACTTTTTCTGTAAAGTTTTTCTAAACATAAATTTAAATATCATAATTGTAAATATGATGGGTCATGTGTTTTTAGTGAACATTTAGTGATGTATTTTGTAAGCTTAAAATGTTCCTGTGCTCTCAAACATGTTTTATAGTAATTTCCAGGTTAAAGCATATGTTGTGATAAATAGCCCACAATACATTTGAAAATATGTAATAAAATATGAGAGTTTTTCTTCTTTACTTAGCATTTCAAACAAATCAGTTATCTCCCATAACGTGCATCATTGGAAAAAACTTATGTTTTATGTAGATCATAAAAGATCATCTCAGTAGCTAATAAGGCATATAATCATTTAAGACAATCAACCTGAATATTAATAGACTACTTGACATTTTTCCATGTAGTTCTAGAATTTTTTATATTCACTCTGGTTTTTCAGTTATTAATACATTGCTAAACTTGGCTGTCTCGGTAGGTATTTTATTAGAATCTGCCATTTTCTTTTATCTCTTGGTTTTTTATTTTAGAAAGCAAGTATTTAATTAATTTGTAGAAAATTGGAACCTCTGTCCTTTTAACAACCAAATTCTTGACTTTTATATGTTAATTTTTGTTCACACGCACACACACACACACAAATCTTAAAATGTATAGAGTAATAAACCCAACCCCCACAGAAAGATGATGTATTATTTGATTAATCCCCACAGCCTGAGAGATGATCTTTAATAACAGACGTCAAATTATATTTTTGTGTACATTTTCTCATTTTAAAGCAAACATGTCCAAAAGCTTGATCCTCAAATCACTTCATCCAACAAAGAATACAAAAAAAAAGAAGTCAACAACAGAAGAAAGGGCTCCTAAAAGTGGTAAACTAAAAGAACATGGCTGCCACACCCTTCTATTACACCAGTAATTAATTACATAATTGTGTTTGTGAGTGTAAATGAGTGAGGATCGGAAGAGAGGGAGAAGGACAGGGACAGATGAGGGAAGTACAGTAATATTTTATGCAGATGGCTTATAAACGGTAGCACCCACATCTCTGTGCAAACTGACCAACTGGAGGAGTGACAAGTGTGAGGATTTTTCTCCTCTGTTGGCAGAGTTCAACTGTTTCAACTTCAATGTGTAAACCACAGCAACGCCTACTGTTCCAGCTTACCAAACACAACAAACTGGTCAAGCTAGTTACCAGATAATTTTTTGACATAATATAATCTCAACATTTGCCTGATTATATGACATTCTTGGGGATTTTTAAAATTAGAAATTGCGAAAAATAACTATATTCACAGTAGACATGCTTGTAATCAGATTACTTTTAGTAATTTGGTTGTACTAGAAAAAAATTGACACTTTTACTAAGAACAGAAAATGTTCCAAGGTCATTAGGGTCAGGGACACACTGCTTTTTAAGGCCCATAAACACTAGCTTTGTTTTTGCCGATGTGTCATGTTATTACTTTATGTTGTAGACTTGCCTGTAACTGGGGATCAGACAAATTCACCAGTTTAGCAGTCTGCATTAAAACATTTTTAATAACAATGTAATTTATGTTAAAAGCCCTTAGGTAGCATATTTTGCTCATATTGTTCTAAACTGAAAGACTTGATAGGAATTAAATCCCAAATGAGTACTTGCACAATACATAACCAAATAGATCATGGCAAAGAAACTTTGTTACGTCTTAAATTCACAAATTGATCAGCATGAAATGACCGACTGATTCTGAGTTATCATTTACAAAAGGTAACAAATAAATTCCTACAACCCATAGTATTTCAAATTGTCTGTTTAAACGAAACAGTTATTCTACATACAGTCTTACTGAGCATTTATTCATAATAGACAAAAAAGGTCTGTCCATAATTATGAAATTCTTAAATAACTGACCATGAACTAGTCCAAAGATTATGTGTTTATAACTCACAAATCACAAGTTATACCATGGGGAAAAAAGAGTTTTTGCGTTCATGTTAGGGTATTGGTTGATAGTTGACAAATAAAATAACAAATATAAAGTAAGACCAAATATGACACAATCTCACAGGGTATAAGACCAATATATCTCACCTTATTCTCATACATTCTTCTTTTTTGAATATATAACTCCATATATATCATATACATATAAAACTGAATGTAGTGACTGAAAATATCTATCTTTAACAAATTTTAGATGGCGGCAGTATTACCTCAAGGCCACACTTGTATTGTATTGGGAGAAGTTTTATTCTCCTGGTTTAGGGCAGATTGTCAGATCCTTTCTTACTTGGACATGTTGCATTCACATGCCAAGTCAAGTTACTGCAACGCATCTTATAATCACCGTTAACATGGCTATCTACTATTGAGTTGCAAGATGGTCGGTGAACATACTGTAAATTCCGGGCACTTGGAAGCATTGGCATTGTTTACAGGAGAGGTTTCTGCTCTTTTCTTTCTTTCTTCTTTGCTTTCTAAAATTCAGAAGTCTCTCTCCTGGAAGCAGGAAATGCACACAAATCCAGATGTTGAAGATATTCTCAGACTTCCTCTGATAATGTGAGAGCAGTCTGTATGTTTGCCACACCTTCATCATCATCATTTGATTGTAAATCATGGCACATGAAGGAAATGGCTGCTTGCTGGCTATATCATTTGTTATTGTGCAGAAGACCCAGTTAAAAACATGGCCAGTTTGATTTTCTTAGACCTGTAGCTGTAAATAGTAGATATTGCGCAGTAGGTCCACACTCCTGTCCAGCATGTTATTTTTACTCTTAGTAGGTGGCAAACCAGTGAAGAAACATGGTGGGTTTTGTGGGAGTTAAATCGTTGGTGCTTGGGTAAAATCTATATTATATAAGGGATGAGCAATACTAAAAAAAAGTGGGTTGGAATCTATGGTGTTAGACTACGGAATAACTTAAAATTTTAATAGTAAAAATTTATTTTGTGATGGGACTATATCCTGCATTTTGGCTCTCCTCAACTATCCAGCAGCTGCTTCAGTGCACGTTCGATATTCATTCGGTGTCCCACCCGCGTCACCCCTAATTCTGCCAGATCGTCCTTGGTCAGTGCAGGCAGGTGGGCACCTTCAATCTCGTGCTCCAAAAAACGGGCACGATGTTCTCCTAGTCCCACACTCTCTAGCCACTCTCCCACGTCATACTTACTCCACAGTGCTAGGGGGCGCTGTCTGAATGGTCGCAGAGCCAGGAGAGGGGCTCCCAGTACCGGTGAAGGGCAGGGGGAGGCGCATGGAGAGGGGGATGGAGAACGGCTGCGGGCTCGAGCGCTGGCGCTCCTCATGACGAAACGCACCTCCTTGGGCTCCTGGGGCAAACTTAGGCTAGAAGACTTGAGGATTGTGTGATGATGGTGATGAGGGCCAAATGTACGGACAGGCCCCAACGGTTCACTCCGTTCTGGTGTGGCTCCAGGGCTTGGAGTCCTACGGGTCACTGGGTATCGGCTGCCAGGCCGGATTGTGAAGGTGGTGCCGTAACTCCGCTGAGAGATGGTGTGAAGCTCCCCTAAACTACTAAAGAGTCTAAGAGAGAGAGTGAAAACATAAAAGACAATTAAAGGAAAAATAAGAAAGAGGAAGATATAGCAGAAACAAAAAGTAAACAAAGGTAGAGTTTTAACTGCAGTACTTTTAGGAAACTACTGGGATGCTAATGTGAGAGAAAAGGAAAGTGGATCCAATGCTATAAGCATTGAGGTTTAAATAGTGCAGAGCATGCAGAGAACTTAATGCAATAAAATGACAGTTAGAGCAGTTAATATAAAACTGGAGTCCTCAGAATGGGTATTAAAAAATGGTGCATTAGCATTTCACAGTATTTCCACCACAGCATGCTTTCAGTATTCATTTTATAAACATCCGAAACTTGCTGCAATAAACTTACCACAATCAATGCAGCAATACAAATTAAATGTAGATTCAACATTCGTTTCATTTACTTTTTATGAAAAAGAAATTTGATTGGCCTTCAGCGGTACACTGAAAATTCCAGTTTCGTTGCGCAAAGACAGACAGAAGCTGAAATGCCTCAGTTACTGCATAATGGACTACCATAAGCCTTTAATACAAGCCCACAGTAGCATTTGCAGCTTGATTAACGGCTGCAGTAAAGGGTTTAGTGAAAGTTAGTTAGACAAGGAGTTGTTTTTACCCACAGAGCTAAAAACCTACGATTTACTCTCTTCTCCATTCTCCTCACATCTGCAAGGACATACAGACACACACACACGTGTGTTATGGATAGGCAGTTTTAACCAGGTGTGTGGCTAAGGGTGTCAAAAGTCAAGTGGGTGTATTGCTAAATGATATTGAAAGTTGTGCTGTGTTTCATGCAGGTGTGCAAAATGTGTTGCTGTTAAGTTGGTGCAGTTTTTAACAGGTCTTTCCTACCTGGCACCTCCCACAGGTGATCTCCTGCCAGGGTCAAGAGGTGCTCCCATCGGTGGCTCCTCCCCCAGAGAATGAGTGTCTTTGCTTAGCAACTCTGCCCCCATAGCAGCAGGCCGACTTTCATCAGACCCACCCATCTGGCCCCGGGGCTCCTCCCCCCAGAGTTTGGAACGTCTTTGGAATAGGTAGCGTGGACGGCTGGGGCCTGTGCTGGGTGGGTGTGGAAGCAGCTCACTGTCTGATGACTGTTTAAGCAGTGGGTCCCTGAGATGGGCGGGGCGACCACGCCCCACCCCAGAACGTGGTTTGCTAGCATGAGTGGAGTCTGTGCTCTCCGAAGACAAAGTGGACATGCTGGAGACGGTGGAAACAGTACTGGTGGTCTCCATATGTGGGTCCTCAACCCCAGAGTCTGCTGTAGAATCGCTTGCTTTCCCAGAGGAGGTCTTTGCAATGGATGGTCGTGATCCGCTAGGTGAAATGCTTAGAGTGGCTTTGGGTGGTTCTTTAATTAGAAGGCCATTAGCGAAGGGTTGAGGGGGCGGCACGAGGCCTATCTTCCGAAGCTCCTCTCTGGTTTCCTCATCACTGGACGAGAGCAACGCAGGGGGAAGTGTCACTGTGTAAGGCTCCGCTTCCTCCTCTGAGCTCATTGTCAGACTTCGAGCAGTCAGATTTGAGAGGGTAGGGGCAGGGGAAGGTAAAGTGGGTGGGACTGCCGGTGGGGTATGTTCTGTATCCATCAGCGCAGGTTGGACACCTTGCACGCTGGGTGGGACAAGTACCTCTTCCAGGCTTCGTCCAGACCCAGGGCTACCGCTAGTCACTTGGCTTGCCGTTTCTGTGATGCTGACTGGTTCATCTCTCCAGGAATTAGATGGAGGAGCCTCGAGAGGAGCAGGTGGTGTCGCTCCTCCTTCTGTCTCTGGCCTTTCCACTGCTCGACCTTGAGTGGGCGAAGGTGTCGTCGAAGGTGTAGGGGTGGGTGTATTCCGGCCACTAAGGGCACGTTCTCGTGCAGCCAGTGCAAGTGCTAGAGGTGAGGAAGGATCCAGTGGTCGACCTGTTAGAGGGTGTATAAAAGTGGTGCCCCCTGGTGGTGGGCCAGGGGAAAGCATTGGTGCAGGTGGAGGCAACTCGGCCAACTCATCCACTGAGTGGGACTGAGAAAGTAACGGGGTTGTTTGCGGCTCAGTCGCACCCCCTTCTACAGATAGGAAAACGCTGGGCCTACGTCGGGCCCCTGGAGGCGTAATTCTAGCTCGCTCAGAGAGAACTTGCTGTTGGAACTGCTCTGCTCGGCTACTGTGGGGAATCCGTAACCCTCCCAAAGGAGAGGGGTCTCTACTAGTCTGAATAGCGGCTCCCTCCTCAACTGGTCCTTGTTTGACTAGCGGGCTCTTTCTACGCTGGGGCTTGGTAGGAGTATAGACTGCACTTAGACGACCTACGTTAGCATACGGATTCTCCACCGGTGGTCCACGCCTACGACCACGTTCAGGTGGAACCGCTCCAGAGGTAGGCGTTTGTGGTCTTGCAATAGGGGCAGGCTCCACTGGCAAATGGGTGGTGTCCTGAAGAATGATCATGGAGCGTGTTTTTCGCTGGCGGTCTGTCGTGACTGGGCCATGGATTTTGGGCTCCGCCCCCGGGCGGAAGCTTGAACGGCTCTGGTTGGCAGCACGAGAAGGGGGCGGAGGTGGAAGAAAGGACGGAGGTGGCCCTGAATCTAGGAAGTAGGGAGTTGGAGGTGGTGGAGGAGCTGTTTGTGGAGGGGGTGGAATACTATCTTGTCTAAAGCTGTCAGTCATCGAAGAGCTTCTTGGAAAGCGATGCTCTCCAATCAGGGCTGCGATTCTTTCATCTTCCGGAGCACCTGTAAAACAGTTCTCGGTGAGACTGTGGTTGTATTTTTTTGAACAAAGATCAAATAGGTCAGTTGCATAAACATAGATACTGTGTTAAGACTGTGTCTTACAAACTAGTTTGACCAACTAGTAGTTAGCCAAGGGGTAATCAATCTTACTTTTTGGATTAGAATTAGACAAATCTACCTTTTCCTATCTGACTTTAAAAAACTATGACCAGTTTCGAAGGAAAAAAAAGTAGAAAACTAGCTTTTTAAGACTAGTCTAAGCAGTTTATGCAACCAACCCCTCAGAACTCTGATGATCATTACAATATGTTTTAATAGCCCCTTATATCATTGGTTTATGTTTATGAAAATGGAGAATTCGTGAGAATGTTTGTATTTGTGTATGTGCCAATGCCACATTACCAAATGACTTGGTTCTTGACATTCCTCGAGGCAGCTGCATGTGACTTTTGTCCACAGCCAGGGAACTTATTGGTAAACCCTGCCTCTCTAACAGAGACTACACATAAACAAAAACAATACGTGATCAAATACTGGCCAGAATTCAGTTACTGTCAGAACAACAAACAACTCACAGATTCTGATTAATCAGCTATCAAAGAAATAATGCGGTCACAGCTAATTCCATTTTTTAACCTAAAGACAATATGCATTATAAACAAAAACTGATCAGCAGCCAAATCTTTACTGACACAATTTGGCTATTGTACTATAGTGGTGATGCCATCTGTTGCATTCAATGCATAGTATTTCAGAAACTACATATTGCAATATATAACAAGGGCTCTTGTATTTTGTTTTAATTAAAACAAAATTATAACTTTTATATTATTATAATATATTAAAAACACATTTTTTTTTAAATGGTGTATGTTTGTGTGTATCAGACTCACATTGATCTCAGCCTGTGTGAAGCGGCGACTTGTTGGTCTCTGTTTCACAGTGGCTGCTCTGGAGTCTGAATCCGCAGGACGTGGCCGCATCACTACAACTGGTTCTTTGGGCGAACTCAACATCTCATCCAACTTCTCTGTGAGGGATACACACAGATGCACACACATACAGAAACACTTAATACACATTCCTGACCAATATTCCGGTCCTTCCTCTGATCAAATCACAGTAGACCAAACACAGTCACCAGGTGCACCAGAAAATACAAGTACACAGATCCGATGTGTATAATATACGTAGACTAAAGGAACAGTAAAACAAATACACAGTCACAAAACTTCACAAAACACATACATAAGAGCTGTCTACAATCCACAAAAAGAAAAACACACACATACTCTGACTTTACAGTTTTTCGCAATCACAGGCAACAACACACAAGCTAAAAAAACAGGTTAGATAAATCCATCCATGACATCACATGCTAATCAGCATATAGAACCAGTAAAGGACATCGTCAACGTGAGACTGGTTTCATATCTTACCTCCCCTCCTTCTCCTTGACGCTTGTGGACAAGAAGGACAAATCTATAGTTCCTGATTTAGCTCATAGATTGAGTATTAGATGGTCACTTTTCGTTAGCAATGAATGAGCAAAGCTATCACTGCACAATCATTCACACTCCTTTCACTGCTGTATCATTCTCACGGAAAGAAAAGACATTAATTTGCACGTATTTCTCCATTAGTGTTCCTGGAAAAAAAGGCTATGCCCTCAAAGATAATGATAACATCTGTTTTAACTTGGCTTATCTGAGACCTAGCATGACACAAGGAGGTGTGTGCGTCTGTGTTCATTTGTAGGAGCATCTGTCTTACCCAGCTCCTCCAGTTCTGCAGTCATGCTTTTTGAGCGCAGGGTCAGGCTGGTGCTTGGGTCTCTCTTGGGGGTTGGTGGGGCTAATTAATTATCAGAAAGAACAAGAAATGTGATATTTAAATTTTGCAGGATTCTCTAATTGTTGACATCCAGTCAAATAAAAAGAAAAATGCATGGTTTGCATGCATTAATGAAGTGAGGACAAGAACCTTTCTTGCGGACGACGTCTCCAGTGTCAGGTTTGCGCGTGACAGACACCACCTTCATTACTAGCCGACTTCCACCTTGCCGAATCAGTGATACCACCTGCCTATGTCCCACCTTTACTACGCTCACCCCATTTACCTGACAAATGTGCGGAGAATTAGAGAAAGATGTAACACATAGCTGGTAGAAACCCAGCAGAAGCATGATGACATTCTTCAGTCTAAAAAAGTCAGCATGAAACTGAAATTTTCTAAATGCATGCTATTGATCTTATTATGAATGATTCATCCATGCATGTTTCATTTTTGAAAAAAATTAAGTTTGTCATTTTTAATCAAACGGCAGACTTCTCTGGTGACGTATGGTACGTATTCTCAGATTAGTCAAATAATTAAAAAAACATTTCTTTTGTTAATTACAATGATTAATTTAGGCCAGTTTTGAATATATGGGTTGAAAATCACTGCTTTAGCAAAGAAAAAGTTGTGTGAGTGTGTGTGTGTATAAATCAAAAGGTTTTTTTTAACCTCTATGAGGAAATCTCCAGTCCTTAACCCTGCCCTCCATGCCACCCCTTCCAGGTCCACAGACTCCAGGTACTGCAGGGCAGGAAAAGCAGGAGTGGGTGTGAACTCTTCTATGGGCGTCTCAGCTGGCAAGAAAGAGCATTTAATTACTGCATTTGTATGTGAAATTTATTCGTGCAAACATGCATGCATGTGAGTGTGTTTCAGACCTTTAGCTCCCCGAAGCACAAAGCCAAATCCTTCGCTGTCTCTCTTCTGCAATGTTGCACTTTTTTCTTCTATAACATAATCACTGTGAATTTATAGAAGTCAATAGTCAGATGTGCTGCACTGCCAGAATTCACTGTCTTCATAGATTCCCCCTCCCATACCCATAATCCCCTACACTGGCACCATATATTATTTATTCAGGATGAAGGAGAGAGAAAGGCAATGGTTGGAAAAGCACAATACCATTCTACCCATATTATTTCTGCAGTTTGTATACTGTGCACAGTAATGCATGGAACACTCAGATGATATTTTTATATGTATGGTTGAATATATACCTGTAAGAGGTAAAGTTGTCGTAGGAGCCAACAGTGTAGTGCCTGAAAAGTCTCTTGGTGCGATCCTCTCTTGTCTCTGAGAAACAGATGAGTGGGCACATCAATAACAATAAGATCTGAACATTAAACTGCAGAAAACTTGCTCTGAATGCAGGTGTGTGTATTGGTGAACTGACCAAGTCGTGGGTCATATTGTCTCATCTGGACTTCCTCTACACAGTGAGCAGGAAACCAGCCAGTTCGTCCTTTAACTGAGCCTTCCCAGAATCCACCTTCACCTATGCTTAGCACTGGTGGAGACACGTATAAACTGTTATATGCTGTATTTCGGATATTTAACTCTTTTATGGATGTTTATTCAACTGCAGGCATTTCTTTTCCCAGATATTAAAACTAACTTTATTTCTTTATCTACTTGAAAATTACATTAAATCTGTCTTGGTAGGCACTTTTTACCAAGTCTTCATTTAGTTTACTTTTTTGAATGCCTTGAAGTATAAACTTTTTTTTTTTTTACCCTTTTTCCGAACCAAGACATCACAGTTTTAATTATATATACATTGATCATTTATAAAAGCAAATATAGTGAAGAGTTAAATAATTATAAACATTTCCAATTTGTGTGAAAATTATGATTATATACATTTTTACACATATTAAGGCCCTAATTTTGACACATTACTTATTTACCAAGGTGACAACACCATCAGTGAAGAATATACTTTAGATAAAATGTGAGATGAAAAAACAAAACAAAATCAGAAACAAAATAAATATTTTTCATCGTTTCCAATCAATCAATAATTGATTAATTGATTAATTGATTGATTAAGTGTATACAGGGGAAAAAAGCTAGTTATGAATTATGAGCTTCTGCAAGACAGTCGGCCATTTTATTCCTAATTTGTTCATGATGGTTCAATTCTCCTGTAATGCATGTATATTCACTACTGAACACTGTGAGCAGTCACATTCAGTAGCCTAGAGAATTTTTAAAAGGGTGTTTAATAAAGTCCACAGAGCCAAATATGCCCATAGTTGAAGAAATATTCAGAATGCCACAGATTGTAGGAAACTCCAGCATAAAAATAATGTGAACTTTATGCTGCATCTCACACAGAGAAACTGGCTGACTGACCTTTGACCCTCTCTCCTCGGTTGAGTGTGATCTCACCCTCGCCCTGTGGAGTGTGGGAGCTGAC
>JAUZSZ010000086.1:7713038-7723136 GCA_034780575.1 Labeobarbus marequensis
TGTGGCAAGAACTCCATGTACTCTGTAGCCCAGTACGATGGCGGCTCTCTGCAGGTTCAGTCTGTTGAGCATGGCTGCAGTGGCCTGAGCTGGCAGCCTTTCTCCTGACCTCGCTTCCACAAAATACACCAGCTCCAGGGGGTAGTCCGGGCCATCCAGACGGGACGTTCGCACGATCTGAGGCACACCAGGATTCGTACTTATGTGATGTGTGGGAAAGACAAACAAACTGTGTACACTAATGTGTTCGAATGTACCTGTACACTGCTGTTGCCAACACTAGTAGCTCTTCTCCATCGTCGACTGCTAACCCCGATCCCAAGTCCCTCTCCAACCAGCAATGCTAGTCGCCTCTCCATTTTGGCCTGGAAGGTCCTCTCATTCACACGCTGTTCCAACACACCCAATAACACTAGAACAAATGCACAAATCCACAAAAAAGAAAGTAGCATCAGAAGCATCAGAAACTAGTATAAATCCACCTGCCATCTAATATACATTTATAAACAATAAACATTTATAAGTACCTGTACCATTAATAGACTCATAATGAGAAAGATTAATCATAATATTGAATTTCATTCAAGACATGAATAAATCAAATAAAAACTACTTAAGAGTTATATTCATTAATTATGTAAATGAAAAAAGGAATTATAATCCTATTTTTCTCACATAAGAACTCACCTCACTTTTTTAATATTTAAAACTTATGGTACTTATGGTACTAATTCTTTTAGCCAAGTGACAGCTACTTTGTAATTATTTGATTATTATAGATACAAGTTAAATCCTTAAAAAAATACATCAAAATGTGTTAATCTAGATCTTTTTTATTATATTTTATTGTAAGTAAATAGTCATAATACATTGTATTATTGTATTATGCATTGCTAAAAATTTTCAGCTATAGTTTAACTATAGATTCAGTAACTATAGTTATTATGTCCGATCTCACAGCCAAGATATAATCTTGTACAGAATCAATCAACGACAGTGTTAGCATCCATCATGTACTTTTAATCAACAATATAGACATAAAATACATTTTATTTTACTTAAAATATAAAAAACAAGCATTATTTTAATATATTTATATATATATTATTAATTAATATTGTATAATTATTCATATTTATTGACTGTTTTAATATACATTACTTTGGATTCCAAGGTTTCAAAAATTCTAGATAACAGAAAAAAATACTGGACTTCCAGCACACCAACATACCTGTTTTCACCCAGGATGTGCGTAACAGATGGGACACATTCAGTTCAGGATAATGAAAAGCTGGAAGACAAAATGAATCTAAAATGAGTGACAAATGAATAAAGTTATGAGAAATTGAGACAAAGAGCCTGTGTGTGTATTTGTGACTCACGTTCAGCGATCTGCAGGGTAGGAAAACCAAGGTAGAAGCTGAACTCCACAGCGCTGAGCTGCCTCATGTGGCCACTCACATCTGATCCCGTTAGGAAGCCTTGGGAATCACGCACAGCAAAAGTGATGTCCACCGGTGCCTTCTGCTGCCGCTGACCCTTAGGAAGGCTACTAGTGATATTCACAATCTAGACAAGCAATCATACAGCATTATCAATACTATTTAAACGCATGTAATACACAAAATTATTGTTAACAAACTTTTCATTGAAAAACAGTGACATGTGTGCAAAAATTGTGCTTTATTTTAAATTATTTACGTACCTGAACTGTGAAATTTCCATTTTCTTGTGAGCGTTTGCGTGCTTCCCCGTACGCCATGAGTAACCCCTTTTCTATGCGCTCGCTGAAGCTACACAGACGCACATCCACATGACTCGGTACAAACTGCAGCACTGCAAGGCAGATTAACTAATTTCACAATCATTCTTTAAATATAATATTTATTATATATGGTGTTACATATTTAAATGAAACGTATATTATTTGTTTTATAATTATGGCTCAGATTTTAGAGTTTGCTACATGGCAGCGTGCCACTCACTGGTTAAACTGTGTCTCTCTCACCTGTGTGGACCTGATGTTTGTAATCAGGCACTGCATATATAGTTGTGACGGACAGAATGGAAGAAGAAGAAGTGCTGTGCACTGATTGGCGGAGAGCGTTAATGACAGAGATAGCAGTGTACACCAGTGGACCGGAAACTGCCCGGAAGATGAAATTGGGCGGGGCTTTGAGGACCTGGATGGACAGCACAGATAGACATTAGTGATCCTAGAGATAAATAGCTGATGTGTCATATGTTGTGATCTGGCACACTCACCTGGAGCTCCACTGAACGGTTGAACTCTCGTCGAAGGATCTCCCGCACATGAGCTTTGGCAAACGCCACCGATGAGCCACTAGGCATGCCTGCAAGAGTCAGACAAGAAGGTTGCAAGAGATGATAAAAAATTATTTAATTGAAATGTATTTAAAAAAATAATAAAATATATAATTTAAAATATATAACAAAAATAATGAAATAATTAATAATTAAAAGAGTACAGTTAAATAAAAACTTTTTTTTTAATTTTCTGAAGAATTTGACCATCACAACATTATTTTATTTAAGTGTTGAATTAAAATTACTAGTGTTTTTTTAAAGATTACCTAAATGTTAAACTAGAGGAATTAATGTGCACAATAATGATAAACAGGATACTACAGATAGATAGATTAAAAAAATCATGAGAAATAAATAAATTAAAATTAATTGTTTTAAAATCTAGAAGAGAATTTAACCATCACAACATGTTAAAGATGACATTTAATACTGTTAAATATGAATAATAAAAAATTAAGTCATGTTATTAGTGTTTTTAAAAAATCATCTAAATGTAAAAATTAAGAAAATTAACGTGCACAATAATAAAAAATAATATGCTAAATTAAAAAAAACTGTAATATCAGCTAATGACCAATATATTGTGTATATTGTCTTACCCACTCTGACTAGGTACATGTCCGGTTTGGTGATGTTGCAGACGTACTGTCGGGGTGCAATGGACAGAGGAATTCTGGGGGTTGTAGGCGGTGGGCTTTTGGTGGAGAGACTGGTGGGGCTCATGGTAGTTGTGGCTGTAGTCGTAGTTGTAGTTTTGGTGGTGGTTTTGACAGTGGTCATACGGGGTTTGGTAGCAGGAGGCTTCAGCGTGACAGCTTGTATCACTGGACCCTCTGAGGTGCCGGGTGGAGGCAGGGTGGTTGGCACTGGCGGTCGGGTTTTGCCCACATGGGACGTGGGTATGGAAGGAACACCCTTTTCTGGACCTGCAGGAGGTCGTTGGGTCTCGGTGGTGGATGGGATGGGAGGCTTCATAGGTTTCTGGGGTGGAGTTGGGGTTACTGATGGAACAGGTTGAGGAACCGTCCGGTCGATTTCGTCTGGGACTTTTCCCAAAGTTGCAGTGGGAGCGTGGGTGGGTCCCACAGTGTGCGTAGGGGTAATATGAGGGTGTGTCCTATTCCTCACAATACTAGCGTTCTCTTTGGCTTGCAATGTGTTGTAATATTCCAAACTGTTCATATCCGGAAGCAGCATTTCAGTCGGCACAATGGGAAAAAGCTCCGCCCAATCAAAATCCAAATCATCGTCTGTATCGCTCACATGGGCAGAGTCAGGAGCCAATGGGAGGTGGGGATCAGTAGGGTGGGCCGTCCTTAAGTTAGTCCCGTATTTTACAGTCACGCTGGGCTGGAGGTCTCTAGATGAGAGGGGCAGGACGGGACGAGACGGGAAAGCTGTGTTGTAGCTGACCGTTGCGTCATCGTCTGTATCATACGGATCGTATCCATGCGTAGGAAGGGTGGTGACAAGAGAAAACTCCTCCCCTTCTGATCCCATGAAAGTAAGAGTTTCAAGGTAGTCTCCGGAGCCCCAGTCCACCTCTGCGGAGTGGATGGGATACTGGTCTTCAGGTGGCACCAGGGTTGGGGGAGCTGGTGTTGGCGGTCTGTCACCATGAAGGGGAGGCACCTGGCTGGGTGTTAGAAGGTCTGGGGGCCGTAACAGCAGGTGGATGCCCTGGGCCCCATCGCCTAAGTTACCCGATCCTTCAGAACCAAGGGACGGAGTGGGATCTATGCTGGAGGCACTGTCATGGCGTCCAGGGGACGAGGGGTGTTTGGCACCTGGAGGCGTATGAGCTGGACGCCTGGTTCTTTCAGAGCGATGAGGAGATGATGATGATGATGATGATGATGAAGATAAGGCAGGAGGTGAACGTGTTCTTGTTGGAAGTTGGTTGAGGCTCCTTTTGGACATGTTGGATGGGAGCTCCACTTAGGAAAGGAAAAAAACAAAGCTTGAGTGTGCTAAAGGATGGCATGCAACCAGACCACAAGAAATTCAATATCTGCAAACAGCAGAAGGACAGATTGTAAATACACCTCATCCAAATCTTTCATAACACACAGTACAGGAGAAAGCCCAGATTGTACCCAAGGAACAGACATTTTTAACAACATCTAGTTCTGTGGACAAGTATTAGTCTTTTCATTTCAAACCATTTATCTAAATCAGTTAATCTAAATCTACATGATATGAATAGGTTCCCTGAGCTAAAACAGGGCTTCTGAAAGCTGTAGCTGTAGAAAATATTGGGTCATTTCAGAAAACTATTTGTGTTCCCAAGACTCATGACTTACAGCTCTATTTCATATAATGCAAAAAAAATAAAGAAAGAAATAAAGAAAGAAAAAAAAATCAAAGTATTTATTTTAATATGCTAGAACTATTACTACTACTAATTATTATTATTATTATTATAAAAATATAAATATATGGATTAAAAAAAACACCTTTATAATATTTCATGATATTTAAGCAAATGATGTGATATTGGCCTCAAGAAACTTACTTATATTATATTATGTGAATTCCAGACTTACTGTATGCGGTTAAAATAATGTGAATTTCTAGGCTAAAGGTTAATATCGTTGAATGTATTATACAAAATATACTATATGTCAGTAACATGCTGAGTTATTCTTACACTGTAGGGACAGTTGTTATTGTTAACTAAAACTATTAAAAATCAGTTTCGATAATTTAATTAAAGCTGAAATAAAATTAAATATAAATATTAGGTGAAAAACTTCAAACTAAAAAATTATTACCTTGGCCACTAACTGAAATAAAGAAGTTTAAGTTAAGCAAGTTAAAACTAAAATAAAGAATAATTAATATATATATATAAATACAAAACAAAAACTACAAAATGACAAAATTACATCACATACTGTAAAAACAAACAAAACTTAAAAAGAAAACTGAAAATATAAAAATAAAAGCTAATCCAAAATATGAATAAATGCTTTTATAGTATAAAACAATACTAACACTGGTAACAATAAATATACAGTAACCACATATTTAGGATTGGAGGTCAACTATTAAAAAAATATATTAGCGCACACACCGTCCTCTGGTGATCAGTGTCTATGGAGGTTGTGGATCTGATTCTTAAAAGTTCACATAACAATAATTTCCATTCTCAGACACAAATGGCACTGTTTCTAAAATATCATGATCCCATTATGGTTTTGCATGGACTGATATAACAGCTAAATTAAAACTCATAAGTCTTACTATAACAATAAATGTGACACTGTTGACTCTTAAAATGACTGTTTTTTATTTCAACGAGCCATATGGTACTGAAGCTGGCTATGAGAGCTGCCCTTTTATTAATGTGACTGTGATTCATGGGCATCATGGGCCGCTGAGGGTAGAACAGAGGGTTTGTGGGTAATGAGGCTGATTGAATGGCACACTGTGGGGGAGCACGGGAGTACATCACAGCTGAGCGACATTAGTAGGCCAGTGTGTCATACTAGCTGAGGACACACAGAGAGAAAGAGGAAGTCACCATCTAGCAAATATGGACTTTTACTTTATAGACTGACATCCTCCATCACTGTAAACTGAGGTCAAACAGGTTCAAACTTCATGGATCCAGACAGCACAAGACATAGACATGCCCTGTCATGTTTCCTCAGGTCAAATATCAAGTTGTTCATCTTGTTAAAAAACACTTTTCGAAAATAGCATTCCGTCTGTTTAGTGAGTCATAATGACACTAACCGCTCGAATAAAATAAATATTTCTGGAGCTGTGTGCCAATCATTGGATGGTGATATCTTGATGGCCCAATTAATTTCAATTTCAGAAGTATTTATGACACATTTGTACGTTAAAAAGTATAACTGTTCATTCCAAAGATTGGTACCTCACATACATATGGAAATTGGCCTCAGTTTATAATCTCTGGATCAAAAAAGCAATAGGCTCCTTGTTACAATGCTATCTGCTTCATCAGGAATCTGGATAATAATTTATACCTGAACAATAACACTGACGAGATCCGAAAAGACACAGTGAGGATTTAAAACAGGAGAATTATTATTATTTTGACCAGAACTATTAGAAGTGTTGGGGAAAGTTACTTTTAAAAGTAATGCATTACAATATTGTGTTACTCCATAAAAAGTAACTACTGTAGAGTTACTTTTTATGGAAAGTAATGCATTACATTACTTTTGTCACCTTGGCTGGGATTGCTAATTTCTTTTTTAATAACAAGAAGCCCAAAAATTATATTTTGTCAACTGTAAAGGCCCTTTCACACTAAAAGTGAAATGAAACCTTATTCCCAATTTCTCTCAACACTGGGACAGGAGAAGTGTCAGTCAACAAATGGAAAAACAAAGTAACTGGCGTTACTTATTTAAAAAAGTTACTCAGATATTTTGTTGTAAATTTAAAATTAATGCATTACTTTACTAGTTACTTGAAAAAAGTAATCTGATTAGGTAACTTGTGTTAATTGTAATGCGTTACCCCCAACAATGCCTATTAGACACAACATCTAGGATATGAAACAGGACAATTATTATTTTGACCAGATGTCTAGGCCACTAAGCTACTTATTTTAGACCCAGTTTCATGCCAATTTTGAATTTATAGTGACCATGATAAAGGGAAAATTTCAATAAATTTGCTAAGTGACATCTAAACTTGGCATATTAATACAAAATTTGTATCTTCAAATATGGCTTTTTGAATATGGTTCATCCAATCTAGGGATGGGAGATGATGATGATCCAATTGAATAGTTGTCCAACAACCCACTACTCTACCGACTAACAGTGAGGCTGACTGGTTTATGTACATTTATCCTAAATATTTAATATTTTTAGCAGAAGTGCACCCTGAAAAACCTTAACTGTTGACGGTCATTTCTGACACTGTTATTTCTAAAAATTACGAGTGTTTTTGAGAATTTTTTCTTTTTTGTTTATTAAAATGTTGTGTAACGACACAAAACTTCCCTGAAGCTATAACATTGAAATTATGCACTTCTTTCGAGACTTTAGTTCATTTTGAAGCAGGGTTAGTGTCCTCAACCAAACTAAATAAAAAAATAAATACTGAAATAAAATATTAAAAATATATTTTTTTTTCAGATAGTTTCTCATTTACATTTAGTTTAACTACATTAACTGAAACTAAAATTGAAATAAAAATGAATAAAACATATAGGGCCAGAATTTACTAAACAGAGCAAGTTAGCATTAGAGCGCAATTCCATAAAAAGTGCCGATGGGAGATGAAAATTCTACGTCTGATTTACTGACAATGCGCACACAGACGCAGCCAGATTATTTCCATAATGACCAGCACAATCTATCAAGAGCAACGCAAATTACCACCTGTTTTAAGACATGCTTCTTTTGGCTGTTAAATAATGGCATAAATAACAGTAATTTGACATGCACAAACATTGGTAAATTGCATTGCTTGATTCATTTTAATACTCTCCTCCTACAAATTTTGCATCTAAAAGGGAAACTCCTACAAATGCATATTCAATAAGGACAGGTGCAAAAATAACTGTGTCCACATCTTTTCAGCGCTAATTCTTCACTGTGCGTCTTTAGTAAATCCTGACAGTACTGTTTTAATGCCAAAAGACAGTTTGTGCTAGCGCAAGCTGTTAGTAAATCTCATCCATAGACGTTTATAAAAAAAGAACCAAATTAAAATAAAAAAACAACAACATTTCTAAAACTTTAAAATAAATGTGAAAATGGAAAACACAAAAACTAATCCAAAATATGAATAAATCTATAGCATCTCAGTGGCACTAAAATAACACTGTTTAGATAATATTTATGTGTTAATTTCTCAATTTCACTATCATAAGCAAATATGCAAGCTTTTGGAACTTCATGACAGTAAAAATATACACTTCCATATGAGTTTAAACAAAGAAAATATTAAATTCACATATAAGACGATATTCTGAAGAATGTTGGGGTCCAAAAAACCTCATTATATAGACAAATAAAATATTTTCTTTTGTAGAAACCGGTTTGGAATGACATAAGGGTGAGTAAATGATGATAGCATTTTAATTTTTGTTTGGATAAACTGTCCCTTTTAAATCTGGCCATGTACATTATCCTATCTATGAAGGCTCTAATGTATGTGTGTTAAACTGTGGGACGAGCCACTCTAGGGAACGACATACGAAATAACTTCAGTAATTAACTTCAGACTCAGTTAACTGTCAGCGCATCCCAATGGAGAAGACAACTTCACACAGGGGGAAAGCGAGACCCTGTCACACACAAACACACACACACACACACACACACACACACACACACACACACCAGTCCTACGAATGGCTCTGTGGCGTGGTCAGGCGAGGTGTTTCCATGGTAATGCTGCGTGATGCGTGTGTGTGTTGCAGGAGCATGTCACACGCCGACCGCTTCATCAGTATGCTACAGACGCAGCGGAGAGAGCACACAGACATTTCTCACACCGACAGAATGAGCTCACGTGGGCACGTACACACATACGCCGATTCCACTGACACAGATTCCCAGGCATAAAGGATAAAACAGGAGAAACTGCTTCTATGAATAGCTGCGCATTATTACAGACCCAAGTCCACTTAGCTTTGATGTTCCTAAATCCAATCATCAATGCCGACCATCAGATACCACAGAGCCACAGAAAGAGAAAGATTGTGTGTGTGAGAGAGACTCTACTCCTCAACGCAAGATCAATGGCTTTAATGGAGGGCTTGTTGCACCATAGGACACATTTCCATCACAGCTGTGGGCTCGCTGACTCCTAATGAACCCCCATCCTTTCTGACCACGTGTATGTGTTGTGTGTGTGTGTATCTAATGAAGTGGTTGTGCGTTTGAAAGTTGCATCTTCCCTTTCAGAGAGCGTTGAGACACTCTCATCCATCTGTCTGGGTTGTGTGTGTGTGTATATGTGTATTTTACAGTGATGTGTAACCAGCATAAACACGCTCACGGTAATCAGCCTGCTGTCTCCAGTTACTGAGCGACTATCTTAAAAATAAAGCTTCCAAAAGGGGTTTTCTGTCTTAGATTAACCATTTCGGGTTCCTCAAAGAATCTTTCAGTGAATGGTTCTTAAAAGAAGCATTCTTTTCTTTTTGTAAACATCATTTTAATAATCTAAAGTAGGGTTTCTTAAATGGGGGTTTAAAAGTTGATAAAAACAGCAAATGTAAAATTAATATTTTAGTAATTATCAATAGTATATAATATAATATAATGATATTTTTATTAATATGAGTCTAAAAATGTGGCTTAGACATTGTCTCTAATATGTCTGATCAAAATAATAATTAAAATAAATATATTAAAATAAATTAAAATAAAAAAAATGTGGCTGTGTGATTATTCAGTTATTGCAATATTCAAATCAAAGACTGCAATTTAATTAACAGTATAGTCCAATTAAATAACTAAATAAATATATGTGACTTAAATAATAGTCACATTTCACTATTATAATTACATAATATTCATTTTTTCATTTTACAGTACAATTGTAATACAACCGTAATATATTTCTGTCTTTATTTTTATAATTAAGAGTTCGAGACTACTACTACTAATTATTATTATTATTATTGACATTATTATTGAGAACAATGAACATGCAAATGTGTTGTTAAATTATTTAAATAGTAACTATTAGCTAACTATCAAAATTTTTATATAAATATCTGCCAATAAATTTTAAATATATTGGCAGATTTTTTGCGGTTTAAACTCA
>JAUZSZ010000086.1:7783155-7796557 GCA_034780575.1 Labeobarbus marequensis
AATTTTGACCCATACAATGTATTTTTGGCTATTGCTACAAATATACCCCAGCAACTTAAGACTGGTTTTGTGCTCCAGGGTCACAATATAAACTATTAAAAACCATTTTTGTTCATTGAAATTAAGCAGATAAATGAAATATAGACATTATATGAAAAACCTTTTAAAAATGATTATCTTGGAAGCTAAATACAATTAATAAATAAAATAAGAAATAAAAAATTAAGCTAAATATTTCTTTAAAAAAGAGACCTAAAAAAAATGATTAAAGTGAAAATCTAATTAAAGCTATTTTAAAACATATTATAGTGTATAAATAAGTGTCTGTGCACTTACAGTCTGTAAATATTCACGGGTGGTTCTGGCTCTTGAAGAATGGCACATAATACTATCTGCATCTCTGGGCTGCTCCAAACATCATTCAAAAGCTCTCAGTCTCATTCTCCACTTGAACTTCTTAAAGCCGTTCTAAAGATTGGAGACTCTTATGTGTACATGGAGATGCTTTAAGAGATGCTTTAATCCAGAGCTTTTAGAAGTGTGATTCAAATTGCAAACATGCAACTCTTTTCAAGAAAAGAGAGGCATGACGTATTAAGCTACTACAAGTTAATACAAATAAAGTCAACACAGGTTTGTACTGGGTTGTATTTTCAAAGTATTGTTTGATAAGGCGAGTCTTGAGGAGGGATGCTGCTGTCCAGACATGTAGTGAAAGTTGGTTTCGTCATTTGAACACAAGGACAGTGAAGTGTTTAGCCTTGTTGTGAGTGAAAGTGTGAAAGATGCATTGTGGCACTCAGTCTTTTGTCTGTCTTGCCCATGCAATTACAGTGAATGGTGAATGACTGAAGCATTTAAGCTTTTACCCCCCCCCCCAAAAAAAAATCTCAATAAAATAAAAATAAAATTATACTGACTCCAAGCCTTTGAATGGTATTGTATAATGTTACAAAAGCTTTTTATTTCATATAAATGCTGATCTTTGGATCTTTCTATTCATCAAATAATCCTGAAAAAAGGTACTCAACTTTTTAAAATATTGATAATAATAATAATAATAACAAATGTTTCTTGAACAGCTGGATCATGTGACGTGAACACTGGAGTAATGATGCTGAAAAATTAGCTTTGATCACAGGAATAAATTACAAATTAAAATATATTCAAATAGAAAGCAGTTATTTTAAATAGTAAAATATTTCACAGTATTACTGCTTTTGCTGTATTTTGGAAAAAATGCATGCAGGCTTGGTGAGCAGAAAAGAATTCTTCAAAAAACTTTAAAAATCTTACTGTTTAAAAACTTTTTGTGTGTGTGTACATTATACATATGTCTTTATCCTAAATGCTTCTAAATAATAATAAAAAAATGTCATGGCAACATTGAATATTTATATGGATAATGGATGCTCTTGGAGTCAAAAAATTTGAGAACCACTGCTCTGTTTTTCTCTTTCTTTTTTCAAAAGTTTCTACTTTAATTTAATTTGTTACGTTTTCATGATTTTCTTTTAGTGAAAACAATTAAAAATATTTTTTGTTAATTGAAATAAAGCTGAACTCAAATATGGATATTAAATGATCCATATAAAAAATAAAGAAAAGAAAATTAAATTTCTTTTTGAAATAAATAGAAATGGTGTCTTTGCAACTAACTGAAATAAAATAAGTTTACATTGAATTGCATTGAAACTAAAGCTGAAACTGAAAAGAAAAAAGTAAGATCTCTCTCTCTCTCTAATTTAAATAATATTAGAACACATTTTAAAATGAGAACAAATGTAAGTTCAAGGTTTAAAATGGTACTCAAATTTGTCACAATTTTTTATTAACTATAAAACAAGCCTGTCATTATTATTTCAGAGCGTCTGTAGTAGTAATTAAATCCAGGTGAAGTTTTGGCTTTTGTTTAGTTATTATCAAACCATGCTAACTTATCCCAAGCTAACCAGATCTTTCCAGACTCATTTTTGGTGGGGATTCAATCCAAGGAATAATATTAACAGCCGTCATGTGGCATTTGGTTCCCTTTTGTCGTTTTTTCCATATGCTGCTGATGACTGGGAATTCCAGCTCGTGTGAAGCTGCACGTATGCAGAATGATTCCAACACTGGTTCTGCTTAAAATCCTGACGAGGGAATGTGTGTGTGTGTGTGTGTTTAGAGTCAGGCTCTGCTCAAATGGCAGAGCTCCTGCTTGGCTAGAGTCTGACAACATGTTAAAAATGAGTGCATGCTCTCCTCACGACCCTCCAAATATTATAGTTATCAGTCCCTCTCACACTCCTGTTCCTGTTAAACAATATACAACTAGTAAATCTGTCTCTGAGATGTTTTTCTTTTGAAATTACTCGACCTTTCAAGCATGATGTAGTTCTTGACAAATTTACACAATATATTATTATTTTTTGTCAAATAAGGTTTATTGAAAGAAAGATTTTGAAGATATATTTGCAATCTTACACAATATATTTTATGATAAAAAATAGTATGTGAAAAGCAGTGTAAAACAGCTTAATTGTCACAAAAGCTCAACATAAGTTAATTAATTGTTAATTTATCACATTATAAAATGGTTAATTAGCATTTTTAATCAATTTTTTTCATTAAAAATACCCATTTCATTTCTTTGCAGTATGATGAAATAATCAAGGAAGTCATATATCATCTCGGAAATGTCAAGTTAGGTGTAACCCAGCTATCAAAAATATGTTATAAATAGTATAACATGAATGATGAATATAAACAACGTATAAATAACATTTTGAGAACATTGTTAAAGATCAGATAGCTTTGAACAAACGTTATGTTTGTTACTAGCAGAATGTTTGTTTATAACATTGCGAGAACCTTGCCAGAACGTTCCCTGTTTAGCTGGGAATGCATTGTGGGATAGGCCATCTTGTGCAGTGCTTCACATTTTGACTAATAAGTTACTACTTACTGTAGTTAAAAATGCAAACTCATATCCTTGTGGTATTTGTAGTCCTTATATGGACACTAACATTTTTAAACAGCACAATGGTTTGAGAATGCACTGCAGAGCTCTGATTGTGATTTATGTTTTAGAACAGAACGTGACAGTAATGTTAACCACATGAAGCCATTATTTCACTCATAAATCGAAAAGCGCTATTCTTAACCTCCATTAGAATGTCTAGAGCAAAACCCATGGTTTGAACTTGTTCATTTTCTTAAGACTACAGCCTGAACATCTCTAGTTTTGCAGCAGCTGGCATGAGCGTGATGTCCATTGTCTTTGCAAATGCGTCAAGATATTAGTAAATTTACTCTTTACTGCTTGAAGGGCAGAGTTGAAATGAGATTTTGACATTTAAAACCGCAGTGAGTGTGTGTCACTGCTTGTTTGGGCAAGCTTATAGTTTGCAATGAATGTATGCAAACTCGTAATTCCATTCAGTGCTCTCCCACACACTGTGCCTGAAGATGTTTGCCCTTTACCCTCCCATGTTCAGAGAGAGATGCGTTTCTGTTCACAGTGAAGCCTGTGACATCCTTGCTGAGAAGAGCAGCATCTGATCAGAAAAGTCAGGGTGTTATAGTTATATGGGTTTTATTTCAGCAAGGTTATTACATTGCAAAATTGAAAAAAGGTCAGAATGACTGCCTTGGTAGTTCTAGTGTTAAGCATTGGTTGCTGGTGTGCGATTTATGATAATAAACCAGCCTGAAACAGCTTGGAAATTCATTCTGGTTGAGGCTGACATATTGTTAACAATGATGTTTTTTTTTAAATATAAAGTTAAATGGCTATAATTACCCATTTTATCCTTAGAAATTACTAAAAATTGCATGTTGCGAAATACAGCATGCTGCGTTTATGTTCTGATTACTTTAGTTAAATTAGGCACGTCTATGTTTGAGTCTCGGACACTTAGCTGGTACCACCCTGATTTACTTAAATACATATTATAAAAATACAATCGAACAATATTTGTTCATTTTTTAACCAGGCCAGGTTTGGTAAATTTCCTCAGCATATTTTTAGCAAGTGGATCTGCTTCTGTATATTTTCACTGCATTTAATAAAATATGCCACTTTAAAACTAAAACTAAAAAAACCCCCCACAATATATATATATATATATATATATATATATAAACAAAAACTAATCAAATGATAAAAGCGCATAACAACATAAACTAAAGTGAAAAAAGAAAATATAAAAATAAAAGCTAATTTAAAATATTAATAAAAATAAAGTATAATAATAAAATAACACCTAATGCCCCCAATTTATTACATTATAGCACAATAAAAATAGCCTTTTTCTTACTTTAATAAAATAGAACAAAATATTTTTATAGACAACGTAATACTTATACTGGGAATATGCATTAGTGTTTCTCATAAGAGCGTTTTGAACACTCTGTCTGGATCTATTGTGAGTCATTGAAAGGTTAAAGGAGGTTAGCCTTCTTTGTAACCTTGAACTTCAGTTTACTTTGAAGTGCCTCAGGAATTCACCATTTAATTATTGGACAATTTTTATGAGAACCTGTGACATGGAACAGAAATAGAACCGTCTGAATGTAAGTCACGTGTTAAGAATGATGCAATCCCAGCTTGAAATTACCATTGACATTCCCACTCTTCATGTACTGAGTTCACAGATATGAGAGATACGGTGTCAGATGACATAAGAATTTGGTCATATGCAGTTTGCAGACTAGTATGTTGGCCCGATTGCATTTGAAGGACATGGTCATACAATGACATTGACTTTTTTAAAAAGTGTTCTGCGCTAAATAAAATGATGAAATGCTATTAAAATAGTTTCTAATACCTTTTTGTGTATTAAAATGGATTTTGTATGGATTGGACCCATAATCGAGTAATTACAGACTTTGGAAATGTTTATTCCTCTTATTACCTGTAATTATACGTCCTTCAGATTAATTTCGTCATTGTAAGTAATACTGCTTTTCATGAAGGCTGTAGTCACCCCATCGCACGGTCAGATGATTGGTTTACCCATCTCACAGTGACCCGCTTTTTCTGTTTCCACAGCTGTTAGTTGCGTAGCCCATGTGATAGTTGCCTGGTCATTTATTAATGGCTCTTTTGGAAGCCACCTTTTCCTGTTTAAGTGGAAATTTTTTGTCACAGAGTTGGTGACTTGCAAGCCCAGTGCCAGTAAGAGTAGAAAGAGTCCATTTTTTATTGCATTTTATTGGCTTTCTAACTTCAGTCTAATGTTTAACTTGTTTTGGATGCCAAGGGGCATCATTGGTTCATTAACACAGATTTGTGCACTGGGAGACATTGTGTGATAAAGTTTGTGAATCTGGGTTTTTTAGTGTGTGAAAGGAATATGTTAAAGTGGTTTCAGTGCTCTTTATTCATAAATATAGCGGATAAGCCTGTTCAGATATTGTAGACAGACATAGACTTATTTGCTAATAGTATTCAGTGGTCACGAGTTACATAACTGCAGTACAAGTTGACTTGAGGACCCGAGTTGTATTTTAAGCAAATTTACAAAAAGTGAAAATGATTTAATATCTGCTAATATTTCTGTAGAATTAAAAAATAAAATTAGGATGAATAGAAAAATATATTTTAATAATAAATTAAATAAATTAATTATCAAATAATTAAATATTATAAATATTATGGTTCTTTAATTAAATGTGCACTGAGTGTTTTTGTTTATATTTTGTTGACTGATGCAACCGGATTTTATACCCACACTATTGGTTTGAATGCAGAATAATGGGAAAAAAAATGTTTCGAGTTGCCAAATATCCTATCCAAATATCCTTAGTCAAACGATTAATTGCGATTAATCACATCCAAAATAAAAGTTTTTGTTTACATAATATATTTGTGTGTACTGTGTATATTTATTATGTATATATAAATACACACACATGCATATATATATATATTTAAGAAAAAATATGTTACACTTATATATTAAATATATTTATATATGATATAATTTACATGATTATAAATATATGCATGCAAATACATGTAAATATTTTCAAACATATATGCTGTATGTATGTGTATTTATATATACATAATAAATATACACAACACACACATATATAATGTAAACAAAAACTTTTATTTTGGATGCGATTAATCATGATTAATCGTTTGACAGCACTAATTTACACATATTATTAGTAACAGCATGTGCGTCTCTCAATGTCTAGATTGTTGCCACACGACAAATATATAATTAATACAGTAATTTTCAAATTCATCATCATCAACATGACAGTTAACCTAAATCAATATAGTTTAATACATACGACATAATCTTGTAATATGGCTGAAAAGGAAAACCTACTAGCATCACAATTTGTACATTGTTTTCAACAAAACAGTTGGGGGGGGGGGGACATAAAAATATCTCACTAAGAATCTAGTTTTAGAATGTTTAAGATAACAAAAATCTATATTTTAACTATATTTTAATAAGAAAAATGTATTAACATATTTCTACTTATTTTTAAAAAAAAAAAAGTCTCATTACTTCCTTCCGTAGTTGTGTCAGATTTAGTCCATAAATAAGGGGGTTTAACATGGGAGGAACAAGTAGAAATTCTAGTGCCATGAAATTACGCAAATCTTGTGGCAAGCTTTTAGAACCATACCGAGTGTACAGCACATCAAACAGCAATGCAACAGTCACATTGAGCAATGCAAGAAGATGTGGTACACATGTTTGTATAAATTTGTTTCTGCCCTCTGTTGACTTTTTGCATTTTCCAATCAAGTGAATGTATGAGCAAAATATCAATACTGCATGTCCAAAATATATAATAATAATTACATACCCAATCACATTATTTACAGTTGTAGAAAAACAAGAGAGTTTAACAACTGACCAGTTTTCACAATATAGCTTTTCAATACTGGAGCCACATAAGGTTAGCTTTGATGTTAATACAATTACAGCACACATGCAAACAAATGGAGAAAGCCAGCAGAAAAGGATGCATTCAAGAATCCTCTGACTTGTCATTACTGAATGATACTCCAGTGGTCTACATATTGCCACATACCTATCATATGCCATCACTGTTAATGTTGAAAAGTCACACAGAACAGATGAATAAATGACAAATATCTGAACCAAACATCCAGCATAAGAAATCATGTGATACTGGGATAACAAATCATATAAGAATTTAGGGTAGAATCCAGCTGTGCCATAAAGTCCATTCATGCACAAATTGCATATAAAAACATACATTGGCTCATGAAGCTTCTTGTGTGAGATTACAGTGTAAATTATGGTCACATTACACAACACGATTAATGGATAATACAATGCAGTCAAAGAAAAAAATACAAATCTGTTTCCCATTGTTTCATTTAGTCCAGAAAGTGTAAATACTAAGACAATGGACTCATTCTCCAGTGGTGTCTGCATCTGTAATAATAAGCTAAGTCTTATTATAATGCTATAAAGTTATTTGAAAGTTAATTTATAGCTATATAGCTATTTAGTCCTGTTAGCTAATAGAAATATTAAATACTCTAAGGTAGCATACAGTTGATTTTCAAAGTTTTAAGCAAAAAAATGAATGTTAAAATCTTACCACAGTCTCTGTTTGTATGTTTGACAGAATGTTGTGTAGAAGGTTGATTTGCTCAGATATATATGGACACTGGTCTCATGCCAATTTCCTTGTTTATGAACACTCGTAACAAAAAAAGCTCTCTTGAGAATCTTTTTAAAAATGTGTGAAACTATATCAAGACTCATGAAAGCAATGTGCACATAAGCACTCATGTATAAATGTCATTAAGTCATAATGTTAATTTTTGTAAATTTTAAATGATGATTACATTCATTAAGGGATAAAAAAAATTGTCCAAACCTACCTGGCCCTATGTGAAAAAAGAATTGCCCCCTCCTGTTAAATCATGAAAAAACTGTGATTAACCACATTATTTTAGAAAGCTGAGTTAAATTTCACTAGTCACACTCAGGCCTGATTAATGCCAGACCTGTTGAATCAAGAAATAACTTAAATAGAACCTGTCTGACAAAGTGAAGCATGCTTAAAGAGCAACACATCATGCCGCAATCTAAAGAAATTCAAGAACAGATGAGAAACAAAATAGTTGACATGTATGAGTCTGGAATGGGTTATAAAGGCTTTGGGACTTCAGTGAACCACAGTCAGAGCCATTATCCACAAATGGAGAAAACTTGGAACAGTGGTGAACCTTCTACCAAAATTACTCCAAGAGCACAATGACGACTCATCCTGGAGGTCATAAAAGAACCCAGAACAACATCTAAAGAACTGAAGGCCTCACTTGCCTCAATTAAGGTCAGTGTTCATGATTCAACAATAAGAAAGAGACTGGGCAAAAACAGCAGCCATAGGAGAGTTCCCGAGGCAAAAGCCATTGCTGGCCAAAAAGAACACAAAAGCTCATCTCACATTTGCCAAAAAAATCTTGATTATCCTCTAGACTTTTGGGCAAATATTCTGTGGACTGATGCGAAAAAAGTTGAACTTTTTGGAAGGTGTGTGTCCCGTTACATCTGGCGTAAAACCAACACATGATTTCATAAAAAGAACATCATACCAACAGTCAGACATAGTGGTGGTAGTGTGATGGTCTGATGGACCTGGACGACTTGCCATAATTGATGGAACCATGAATTCTGCACTCTATCAGAAGATCCTGAAGGAGAATATCCTGCCATCAGTTTGTGACCTCAAGCTCAAGCGCACTTATGCAGCAGGACAGTGATCCCAAACACACCAGCAAGTCCACCTATGAATGGCTCAAGAAAAACAAAATTAAGGTTTTGGAGTGGCCAAATCAAAGTCCGGACATAAATCTGATTGAGGTGCTGTGGCATGACTTTAAACAGTCCATTCATGCTTGAAAAACTCTTCAATGTGGCTGAATTGCAGTTGTTGCTGCAAAGGGTGGCACAACCAGTTATTAGATTTAGGGGACAATTACTTTTTCACATAGTGCCAAGCAGGTTTGGACAGCTTTTTTCCCTTAATAAATGAAATCATCATTTCAAAACTGTATTTTGTATTTACTTGGGTTATCTTTGTGTAATATTAACATTTTTTGATCTGAATTTTTTAAGTGTGTCAAATATGCAAAAAATAAAAAAAACAGGAAGGGGGCAAAAACATTTTCACGGCACTGTAGGTAGGATTAGTTTGTAGGCTTTGATTCTGGCTTTTGTTAAATCCTTAATCTGAATGTTTGATACACTTACAGTGCCTCGTGCTTTCTGTCTTGTTTGAGCATCAGACGCTTCATAATAAGCCTGAGTAGCATATGAACTGAACATGATTTCAGATATGGAGGATAAAAGAGCCTTTGAGAGCATTATGTAATTGAATCAGTTCTGCCTAGTTACTCCAATTATATGGATCCACTTCAGCTTGCTTATCTTATTTAAGGGTTTTAATTAAATTGAGAATGAAGTGATTTTGAGCTTCTCAGAGTATAAAAACCTCTATTAAAAAGTCATGGACATCATTAAGCCAATTCACAACATGTGCAACAATGTACAGGACAGTTTGTGAGTCTCTCTGTTTAAGAGAACCATTTATTTTTTCATATGAATGACATTTTAGAGGTTTTCTTGTAAAGATAGCAAAAGCGATTCTCTGCAATAAAAGCAGACTTGAACTGTCTGTGACTTCAGAATAAATCTCTATTGAAAAGGAGACATTGCAGCTGAAAAGCAGACAGTTGTCAGGCCTTGTTTAGTATGCTCTACTGAAAATGCATCTCTCAAATTTGAAACAGAAAGCTCAGTCAGCTTTAAAACAGCCACACAACACTCCGCCTCAGACAGTGGGCATCTTTCCATGATCATTTTGTGAGCATGTCTCTCTGAATGCCCACCAAGTGCGAACAGCTGCCAGGCTCCCAGCTTGACTGCCCATTCGCAGACCCATTTAAGAGGTGTGACTTGTTTCCTGTGCCTCTTATCTCTGGATCGGAACTAAGTCTTACTTTATGGTTCATGGATTAACGGGTTAGAGTGTCTGCTTCTTGGGTTAGTTTGAAGCCCACAGGATGTACCATAATTTCTAATATGCAAGTTGCATTTTTTATCATCTTAAACATGCTGCAACTTTTATTCCAAAGCAACTTGTACGTCGAGCATGCAAAACTTGCACAAAGCAGACATATTTGGAATCATGTCCATTGAGAGAGTTACTTGAGTCCAAGTTTATTTGTACTGCACATTTCCCACATGCCGTCTTTAATTTAAACAAATTAGTTTAGGCTTTGCATTTATAATGAATGTCTAGAATGAATGGCACTATAATTTGTTTTATACTTTTTCTTTTCATGCTCTGTTCTGAATACTGTTAAATTTGAAGGAATATTTGTGGATTTAGGGCAGTAAAATATAGATTTTTACAACATTTTGTTTTATTGACTTGTATTTTACATTATTTCTGACTTGTACACCGATGGGACTTAGCTGTGTTTTTTTCCCCTCAACAATGCAATTTGGCCCAGTCAGACTTATAGTTAGGTACAGGAAAATATGGTACTTTGTCTACTTTGACATAACCCAGCATTCTTTTCCACCAGGCTGTCACGAGCAGACAAGCAGCTGCTCTGGGACCAGCGCTACTATTGTCAGGGCTATCAATACAGCCTGCCCAAAATCTTGGCCAGTGCACCCAGCTGGGACTGGGGCAGTATGGGTGAGATCCACTCACTTCTGCACCACTGGCCCCCTCTGTCGCCTGTTTCAGCCCTGGAGCTCCTTGATTCAAAGTATGTATGTGTTCCGCGCCCTCTCTGTTTTATGGCCCACTTTTCTCCTTTCCTTCTCACATTTTGACTGTATGACCTTTTTAATGTGTCACTTTGGTCATATGATTTTTCTCTGTCTTGCTTTCAAACTTTTGATAATTTTTAACCACTTTATTGGTCTCATGACTTGCTTTATGGAGAGGGAACTGAATATGTGGTTAATGTTGTTTGGTTGTGTGTGTTATATTCAGGTTTGCTGACACAGAGGTGAGGAAAGTGGCCGTGAGCTGGATCGAGAGCAGCAGTGATGATGAGCTGGCTGACTATCTCCCTCAGCTGGTGCAGGTACACACACACACACACACACACACACACACACGCACACGTTTATGCGTGCATCATTTCCTCTATAAACCGCTTGTCATAGTGCTTTCTGTTGCTTTTTTCTTGGTTATACACAAAAGTAGTACACTTTGCATACTTCTAAAGAATGTTTTCGGATGCTTGATTGCACGTAATTTACAATTAAATTCAAATGTATTATAGTTCAAATTTATATTAAATGCATTTATTTTTATTAACTTTTCTGATCCACTTAAGTACATCTTTATATGTATTTTACATAACTGTTGTCTTTAAAATATGCTTCAAGGGTACTCTCTGATGCACTGACAAGCATGTGTGATAAATTGCAGGCAGTGAAGTTCGAGTGTCACCTCAACAATGCCTTGGTGATATTTCTGCTGTCTCGAGCTCTGGGAAATGTCAACATTGCACATTATCTCTACTGGTAAATTTGTTTATTAAAAGGATCATATCATAAATTTTAAGGGTGGTCAGTTCATTAAATATTTAATCACTATTAATCTCATAATTTTTGCTAATATTTTAAGTAATAATTAGTTTTAAAGGAAATACAATCTATCAGTATTACTTTGGTGGAGAAAGGTCCGAAACACTCTTTCTTAAAGGGATAAATCACCCCAAAATGAAATTTCTGTCGTTATTTATTTACCTGTTTAAGAATATGGTAGAATTCGTAAGTGAATTTAAGATTTAGATACAATCTGCTGGGTTTGAATGTAGGATGCTGAGGGATGCCGTACAAGACCCAGCGTTTGGTCAGCGTTATGACCGCATCCTCGGCGCGCTGCTGTGTCTGTGTGGGACTGGACTGAGGGCTGAGCTTGAGAAGCAGACCAGGCTTGTGCAGCTGCTGGGTGCTCTGGCCGAAAAAGTGCGGCAGGCAAGCAGCTCCACCCGACAGGTAAGCCATGGCTGGCATTAAAGGTCATGTTTTATGATGTTTAGCCTGTGTAAAATGCATCCCAAAAGTTGCTTAACATTCCTTTATATTTAAATAATTTCATTTAGAAGTTTTACACATGCATTGTTCATAGGTGTGGCTACACCACTGTTCAAAAGTTTGGGGTTGGAAAGATTTTTAATATTACTGAAAGAAGCATCTTTATGCCCCCCATGGATGGATGTATTTGATCAAAAATACAATGAAAACAATTATATTATTTATATATATTATATTATAATATTATAATTTCTGTGACAGCTGAATTTTCATTATCACATGATCCTTCAGAAATCATTCTAATATGCTGATTTGGTGCTCGAAACATTTTTTAATATCAATGTAGAAAACAGTTGTGCTGCTTAATATTTTTGAGGAAACAGTGCTACATTTTTTTCACAAGTCTTTGATGAATAGGAAGTTCAAGGTTTCTTTTTCCTTTTTTTGAGAATTTAAAAGTTTTGTCACTTTTGAACAATTTAGTGCATACTTGCTGAATAATTATTTCTTTAAAAAAATCTTACTGACCCCAAATATTGTAATGAATAGTGTACATCTATGCCAGCAGCAGAATCGTATGCTCTTTTTTTAGTTGTAGGTTTATTTTCTTATATCCAGTAAGGATCTATGAGTTCAAACCAAAGGCTTCTGGGAAACAAGTGCAGGATTTCTAAATTGTTCAACAGCTAGTTCCAAAATCTAATTTAATAATACTGTTCAAAACATCATCTGAATAAACATCCAATAAAGGAAGGGCTGCATAAGTATAACAGGAATATATTGTTTTTTTTTCCTGTTTTCTTTTGAGTTTGAACAAAGGCCTGTTTGACTTTCAATCCTAGCAAAACACTTAAGTATTTTTTTCATAAGTACAATGACCTGTGACAGATTATTGGATCAAAGGATGATTGTATTTGGATGAACCCTTGATCCCTCCAGCTCATCCAGTCAATGCTAATATATTACCTTGTACTAGTACACAATATGACAAACATATATGGAACACCAAACACCACACCCATAAGTGCCTGTTGAGGATTTATTTAAAAAACTGGCACTTCCATTTAGGCATAAGAGCATTGGTGAGGTCAGATATTGATATGTCTGGCTCACATTCAGTGTCCAAATTCATTCCAAATGTGTTCAGTGGGGTCAGATTTGGGTTTTGTACAGGCCAGTCAAGGACTAATCAATGGCTAAATAATTTTTATATGGATCCTACTTTGCTCAAGGTTATTGTCATACTGGAATAGAAAAGGGTCTTCGCCAAAGCTTTGCCACAAAGTGGGATACGCACTCAAGAGTGTCATTGTATTCTGTTGCATTAAGATCTGTCTTCA